>JAVQIZ010202810.1:0-18748 GCA_036023535.2 Galaxias brevipinnis
CACACACACACACACACACACACACACACACACACACACACACACACACACACACACACACAGGGTTCAGAAACAGCCATCTCGCTCCATAGCAGAACACTCTACTTAACATCAACACCTTCTTCATTTTAGCACATATGGCCAAAAGCTGGAAGACATTTCACCCCGAAAAATGCGTAAGTACACACAGTTTCTTTCACCTCAAAGTTTGTGCATGCCTGCACACACACATAATCGCACACGCACACACACACACACACACACACACACACACACACACACACACACACACACACACATCTCCTCTGGCTTCACACCTGAGTGTGCTCCCCCCACTCTGTGAAGGCTTATGAAGATATGAGAGATGGGGACCGGGCCCCTGGAGCATGGAGGGAAAGGGCCCGCTCAGGGGCCACCGGTTACACAGGGGGAGCCCTCCCCAGAGGCAGGAAAACACGGAGCGGAGCGGCCCCTTTGAACAGGGATCTTAGCTCTGGCACGGCTGTGGAATATCACTCCTCAGTCTCCACACCTCATCAGCCTTAGCAGGGAACATTTCCGCTGCGCCTTCCAAAGGGGGGCGGGGGTGCTGTCTGGGTGTCAATCAGGAGACGCTATCGCACGGTGGGGGTCGTTGTTTTTTGGTGCAGGCCTAATATGTGTGTGTGTGTGTGTGTGTGTGTGTGTGTGTGTGTGCGTGCGTGTGTGTGTGAGCATGTGGCAACAAGCAGGGTAGGTGTGTTTGGATGTGGATGTGTATGTGTGTGTGTGTGTATGTAAAGATTTTGAAGAGGAAAAGCAGTGACACTTGAAAAGACTTGGTTTGAGTGGAGAGACATAAGAGGAACAGAGATAGCGAGGCTCTGGGTAGTTGTAGTTCCTCCTGAGGGTGTCAGTGGTTGGGAAGCTGTTCTCTGACAAGTCCAGCTGATAGCGCAGGCCCGTGCCATTTAGGGCTCAGTTGTCATGGGAACCGGTTTAAGGCAGGAAGTTAGGGGTCCTGGGAAAAGAGCTATCATGTGGGCAGGGCAAGGAGTGCCCAGTGACACCGGATACAAAAGGAGGTAATGATCAGGTTCATAACGTACGTGTGTGTGTGTGTGTGTGTGCAGGAAATTGGGTGAGTGTGTGACAGGAAAACGCCCAATGTGGTGTGTGTGTGTGTGTGTGTGTGTGTGAGTGTGTGTGTGTGTGTCTACATGCAGCATGGGTGTGTAACCCGACAGAGCACCAGACCTTCTGTGTACTATAAAACCTCGGGTTCAATATGCCAGTTTAATAGGCAACACTTCTCCAATAAAGCCTCACTCTTTTTCACTAGAGGAACAAAAACCTTGACTCTCGGACGCCAAGCCAAAAAAAAAAAACTATGGAGAGGTGAAGGGTGAAAGGTCGGCGAACACATGGATGAGAACGGGTGACATAAGACTACCCAGAATGCATCTCAATGACCCCCATTGACATTGAACATCTGTACCTGGTGACCTCTTATTTTCAGCAGCTGGTCACCCATTTGACCCCAGGCCTGACCTTTCCACTCTTTCACCTAGGCTTTCTCAAACCAGGCAGGTAGAGCGAGTTCTATCCTTTACTGAGACAGCGGTAACAAACTGGAGCTTTATATTAAATGAGAGGTCATCTGCCAAGCACCATGGCGACAGGATGCGACTAACCTCTGGGGTCCAATCAACCTTTGACCCTCTGACCCTGGGTGGTAGGTCTGAACAGACTGGTTTGGTTTGAGCAATGTAGCGCTCATGATATCCACTCCCCATATTGTTAACACCCCCCCCCATTCCCACCACCACTCCCACCCTCCTTATCCAATTGTGACCGAACAGTTCAACAGTAAAACTTTCTCAGGAGGCTCAAATTGAAGCCGACACGGCTATGAGACTGTGAACTCCTTGCCAAAGTCGAAATAATGGCCGCCATCTGCACGGAGAAGCGGAACAAGATGGAGCCTGATCAACGTGTTGACGGTCCTATTGCTCTGTCACTTCCATAGTAAAACTAAGTGGGATTATTACTAAGGAAAGAAAGAAATACCCAACATCGGCTGCCGTGATCAGAGTCACATGTGTGTCCCACTAGGGTCGCCAAAAGGAGGGCGGCAGCAGCAGGCAGAATCTACACCCCCCCAAACCCACAAACACAGTCATGTGAAGTGCCAGCGCGCTGAGACGGGGAGGGAACGGCCTCTGCCAAACTCTGCTGCCCAGCGGGAGTCCGGCGGTGACATCACGCTGACATCACAGGCTCTCTGCTGCTTGTACCCACGGCTTGGCCCAGATTTAAGCACCCCGTGGCGCGGCATGAGGCAGCCCCTCCTGAGGAGCATTAGGGAACGGGGAGCACATCCAACCAACGCAGCCACAGACTAAACTGTTCCTTAAAGAGAGTGGAGCAGACGGCCCCCTTCAGACAGCGGCGCAGCGTTCCCACTAACAGAGCGATGGTATCTGCGTCTCAGCTCGACAGTGACGTGGGTCTTTGTGCACACCATCTTTAACACGCACACTGTGGGGGGAGAAACGGAAAGGTAAACCTGTAGAACGGCAACAAACAAAGTCATACGTCTCTCATGTGTCTCTGGAATATTTCCCCCCCAAAAAATTGGAACGATGTTATTCGACATGAAAACAAACAGTCTCGATGGCTGACTCATGGAAAGCGTGTCGTACGTTTCAAATCCCCCCCCCCCCCCATGGGTTCAGAGTGTCACGCCGAAGACAAGGTGGAGGCTCCCGGACAGGAAATGACCTCACGGCGGTGCTGAGCGGCCAGGCTTTTTTCCTGCCTCCACTCTGACCTCGATGTCAGAACGAATCCCCGTCTTCAAGACGTCAGACAGGATGCTGAGCGGATCGCCCCTATAAACAGTGACGGAAGCACACAGCCGCCCTCAACTGTCTGCCTGATTGGCCGTCCTCAGTGACAGGCGGACGGTCGTCAACGGTGACCGCCTTGGTGTGTGTTTCCTGCTTACTACGGTCGACAGCCATCGTCATGGCGTTGTGTGACCTCACCATGGGAGGGAGCAGTCAAACCAAGGCCGTCCTGAAATCACCTCATGTGACAGCTAGACCTCTCTCTCTCTTCCTCTCGCCCTATCTCTCTCTCTCCTGTCCTGACTCGCTCCCAGGTCTCTCGTTCTGTCTTCATGGTGTGTTTCATGGGAGGTAGTGTCGTCTTTGGTAAGCTACGTCCCACACCGTAGCTAAAGAGATCAAACCAGGCTGCAGGGACACCTTGGCCTCCTCAAAACACCTCTCTCTCTCTCTCTCTCTCTCTCTCTCTCTCATGCCCTCTTCCACATTCCCCATTTCCCTCTCTTTCTAGACTTCTCTCATTGTGATGTAGCCATCTCTCTCTCTCTTTCCCTCGTTTATCATCCCTCTCCTCCTCTCCCACTGTACCGTTCATCTCTCCAAATATCATTTACTAACCTTCCCTGTACTTACTCCATTACCTGACCCACATCAATGGGATCGGCTGCTCCGTCAGGTCACCTCTGTAGATACTAAGTCCATGTCCTGGTATCACTCTGGGTTGCTGCCCCTCAGTCAGATAGTGGACCTTATCTCCCAGCTCCTAACTAATGTGGGCCCATGCAGACGCTACAGAGGCTTGAGCTATCTTCTCACGCTTACTACCAGTAGATTCAAGCCATTCATCCCAGTCTCTCTCTCTCTCTCTCTCTCTCTCTCTCTCTCGCGCGCACACACACACACAGTAGCATGTACGTACATATTGTTCATACTACATCTTTAAAACATACAGAGAAAGGAGCATGCTTTAGGACATTTCATGTGACTTATTGAGTATATACTAATTCATCTACTTCCTAATGGCCAGCTGGAGGTCTGTGGATGAGACGGCTCCTGAACTCTGTGGCTGCACCTTGGCTGTCACCCTCAATCTTACACTCACTTAACACACACACTCACACACGCACACACACACACACACAATCGTAATGTTTTCATACAGGCTGAGACACACAACAAGAGCTAACTCAGTGCTAAGACATGAACTAAGGCTGTGTGACACGTGTGTACGGTGGGGGACAGGAAGCAGAGCAGGGACGCTTTGAAAACCAAAACCTTCCATGTGGGGCGTACAATAACAGCAGCCCATCTCTACATACCACCATCCTCTTCAGTGGCAGCGGAACAAAGACGAAGCAGAGAGAGAGAGTGTGTGTGTGCGGAACTTACCCGAGTGTGTGTTCGGATGTGCATCTTCAGACCATCGTTCTTACTGAAGGCTTTGTCACAGTAGGGGCACTGGTACGGACGTTCACCTAACAGAGAGAGAGAGAGAGAGAGAGAGATTAGACAGTGTGTATGCCACTGGGTTTAGGTGCGGAACATTCTTTGAAGCATTTTCATAAAATAATTAGAACCTATTTCATAAAATAATAAGATCCTATTGAGTTGTGAAGACAAGGTCTGGTTCTACTGTACAGTGCACACCAAGGTAAACTAAGTATTGAGTCACGGGGAGCAAAACACCAGTACACAAAAAAAAATAAAAAAAGATGGAAGTCACACACACACACACACACACAAACACGCACGCTCAAAGTCAAGCGTGTACGACACCTCTAGCCAAAGCTCTGCCGTGCCCGTGGAAATCTTCAAACAGCAAACTGGTAACCCTCTCAGGAGACAAAGGTAGGAAGACAGGCAGGGAGGAAAACACAACAAAATGGTGGAGGTTGCGGTCGCAGGCAGCAACCTAGTAATGCTCTCTTTCCTGATGATCTGTCTATTATAGTGATAGAGAACGGGGGTCTGGGTGTGTTCGTGTGTGTGTGGACTGTCCCTCAGACCAGTGTGACCAAACCCGATGGGGATATGTGTCCAAACCTTTGACTGGTACTGTAAGGTCATCTCTCCTTCCTCCTACAGGGTTAACAGGGTCTGACATACAAGGGCAAGTTATGGTCGTCCGTCTGGGGCAAAAAGAAGTCACAAGACACCTTCTGAGGCAACTAGCGTTTTAGACAGCTAATAAAAAACCCAAACTCTAAAACCACTGCCTGCTTATTTATCACCTCAGAGTCATGGTGCTGGTGGAGAGTGGAGTTTCATAACAGATTTAGGCCGATACTGTATGTTTTTCTAAAAACACTTGATACACCCATAAGTGTGTTAGTGGTAAAAGTCATGGAAAAGACCTCGGATACCTTGGCTGAGCAGCAGTGCGTGTGCAGCCAACATCCAGGGCATCCAGTTCTAGGAGTGCGGCCCAGCCTGGCTTAGCCCAGCTCGGCCCGCTCCGATCAAAGGCGGCCTGGCCTCACAGATCCCCACATAGATCCTATCTGAGCGCGCTCCGACGAGGGCTAAAGAGGATGTGACAGGCTGTCAATCAGAGGGCCCGCCGACACGTGGATCCGTTTAGCCTCCGACTGATCCACGGAGCAGATAGGGAGAGCGGCTTGATTACCGAGCCATAGGAGGGGATATGAGCAAGCAAAACCCCACAACCACACACCTCAAAAAAAAACTGCTTCAGCTTTCCAAAAGAAAAACAGTATTAACACAGGGCCAGGAGTGTTACGGGATAGCGCCGTTCCTACTCAGAGAACCGCGGTGCCAAAAACAGAACCCAACACAATATGTTGCTGAGGGACGTGATTTTGAAGAGTGTGCCTCTAGTGGTGAGGGAGGAGAGCTGCTTCCGTCCAGAAATCACAAAAAGAAATTCCCAGCTTTGCAGTTCGACACCAGTTATTAAAAATGGACGATGAAGTGTCACGGAGGAGCTATTTGATAGACCCCACTTGATTCATGTTGGTAACCCACCCACCCCTTCGCCCTGTGTTAGTTCAGGGCACACAGATCAGCAGATTATGGAACAACACGCCGTCTCCAGCTTCATTAAAGTGGGCCAGGGGTGTGAGCTTTGAAAAATGCCACAGTGTGCTGTATGTAGAGCAGGCCCCGCGGGGGGACTCCGGCTAAGCAAATGGTAACTCAATAAAACAACGCCTTAAGAGAGTTCACTAATACTGTTTGTGGGTGGGAGTGTGTGTGTGTGTGTGTGTGAGAGAGAGTGTATGTGCGCGCAAGAGCGCAAGAGAGACTCCTTGCGGCGCACCAATCAAATTTCTCATCCACTTTGCAGCAGTGTAATCTCTCTTTGAGCGACTAATTCTTGAGCGGGGGGAGCACAGCGTTTTAATCAGATAAGCGGAGGAGCAGACGGGGGAGATGTGTCCCCACCCCCCTCCCTGTAAGTAAGAAGGTTAATTAGATGTGTTTCCCTGGGAATCGCCGCGCAAAAAAGATGCTGATTAAATCACCAGAGCCACCCAGAGCCTCACAACAGAGGTATTACACCCACCGCAGTGTAACCGCGGGCGACAGAGACCATCTCGCGTCGCAAATCCGTGTTAACGCCGCGCCGAGGACACGGATCCATTACACGGCTTGGCGAGGGTCACAGCATGGACGTGACATCATTTTAACGTCTATTACTGGAATCCACAGAGACTGTGTGGGCCCATGCAGGTTTATCTTTAGATGTAACAGCCACAGCTCGGAAGATCGCTTCAAACCCCCCCCCCCCCACACACACACACACACACACACATTCAGGAACACGTGTGGGCGGAGATGGAGGGCAGCTCTGAAACCCTAAACTGAAAAACAAAAGTCCCAGTCCTGCTCCATTTCAGCCCTCTAGGAGGGCCTTTTGTTGACAAACAGGAAACGCTCAGTCCCAGATGTGTGTGTTGTTGGAGACAGGGGTGAGTGGATCTGAGTTACTATGTAGCATGTTGGGGGGTGTCAGGTTCAGGGCAGTGGGGGTGAGAGAGTGTGTGGTGTGTGTGTATGTGTGTGTGTGTGTGTGTGTGTGTGTAGTGGGAGGGGTCAACCCTACGGGAAAGCATTATCTTGACGTTTATAGAGCCAGAGCACAGTGTGTCTTTGTGAGTGCATCCCTCCTGGCAGGAGACACACACGCACACACACACACACACACACACACACACACTACAGGTCAGCCAAGTTCACCTCTGAATAAATGGAGTGGGTCTGGATAGAACTGAGTGAGCATCTGCGAAATGACTGAAATATAAAACAAATGTGAACAGATATGTGAGCAGACCCAGAGGAGAGGACGCTCAGCTTTGGTGTGTGAGGCGCTGTAATACACACACCTCTCTCTCTCTCTCTCTCTCTCTCTCTCTCTCTCTCTCTCTCTCTCTCAACGACACACGTAAAAACAAAACGACATAATGCCTGGACAGACTGCACTCATTCAGGTTCCACGTGGACAAGGCGTAAGCCATTCCCTCACTCACCACCATGCCTAGCATCTGTGACCCTCCGCAAGGAGAACACTGATCTCTCTGAACCCCCCCGCGCGCGCGCGCACGCACGCACGCACGCACGCACGCACGCACACACACACACACACACACACGCACACGCACACGGTTTTTACTGCAATAGTCGCAATAGCAGTGTAGAAATCATCCCACAGACCTGAGCTGAAGGCCAAGGCCCTCTGGACTGTAATGGTGGCAGCATGGGAGTCGTTCCTTGGAGCCTATTGACTGCTTAAGTGGTAGGATCAGTGAGGGAATCCTCCCACGGAGGGCCAGGCCTCTGGACCGTCATAGTCAAATCACTGGAGGAATCATTTCAGAGCGGATCTCCGCTCTTCTCAATGGAACAACAGTGCAACCAGAGAGCCTCCACTTTACTGCCCAGATTGAGGGGGATTGGTTGGGGGATCAGTAGGGGTGGCCGGGGCACTGAGCCCTGGTTTAGTGTGTGTGTGTGTGTGTGTGTGTGTGTGTGTGTGCGTGTGTGTCAGTGTGTGTGTGTATGCGCCAGAGACGGTAACTGATTTAGCATGGCCTGAAATGGGACACCCTCTCTGTGTGACCCTGGGTGTCTCCTCCGCCCCCCGCTGCGGAGCCTCACACTCCTTGTCTGCTAATCGATCCGTTTGGCACCCTTCGTGTGTGTGTGTGTGTGTCTGTGTGTGTGTGAGTGTGTGTGTGTCTGGTTAGCAGATGGTGCGCCTCGTCGCATGCCTGCCGCGCTGCGTTCGTGTTACGGAGAGCGCTTTGTAGCTGCAGGGCTCGGAGTCTGAAAGGCATTAGCGCTGTCCATCACAAATTAATTCCCGTGTTCCTCGGGGTCCCGCCATGCCCCCCGCCATGCCCCCCCACCCCTACCCCCTCTGCGCCCAGAGCTGCTGCGTGCTGACGGGGGGCTGCCGTGGTAACGCGATATCGATCGGCTTCAGCCCGATAAGCCGGCGCTCCTTTGAAACGGCCGACAACTTTACACTTGACCTTTTCATTAGGGGCGTTCTCTAGGCGGGATCAGCCCCCCCCCACCCCTCCGCCCCCGGCCCCTCCCTCCTAGTTCAGCCCGCTCCACTTCCTTTAAACCGGCCCATGTGGATCACAAGAGGCCGCACCCCCCACCCCATTCACACTCGCTCAGCCCGCCGCACAAACACACACACACACAAACAGATCTACACCTAAACCCCAAACACACCGCTACACTGCTCCGGATTAAACGCATCTCCATTTCACAGCAGAAACACAGGAACACAAATGCCTGAGAGCAGAATGAGAGTCACTGGCCGACTATCAGTGGACAAAGAACCGTCCATGGGGACCAGCAGCCCGTTTCTAGCATCCCGTGTCCCTGCTTATTGCCTGCCAGCCGGAGACAAAGTGGTCTCACTAAGTGGTCCAGTGCTTCCGGAGGGCTGGCAGATAGAGGCAGGCCACAACACAGGGGAGGAGATGAGAAGCTCATGTTGAGCCTGGCGATGCTTAACTACAGAGACACCTGGAAGACACTGTTCTCCAGCAGGGCACATGTCCCCGAGGACAAACCCTCGTCTTCAGTCCGCCAAAACACACACACACACACACTCACACACACACACTCACACACTCACACACGCATACACACACACACACAAGAACACACCTAGCACTCCCGGGGCGGCTTCTCTTAAGGGAATCTGAAAAACATCTGCTGGCCAGCCTCTTCGCCGTCTCTATAGCAACACATTTGTCCTATCCTCTTGTTAGGTTCGATAACGTTGTGGTTCAGACGTTATATACTGACGGGACAGTGCCAATAGCGAAGGCTAGACATTTGTTTCCTACTGTGGTGGACCGAACCTGAAACACACAGCGACATGTTCGACTAATAAGTGAGTTGAACCTTTGAACAGACCAAATCGGAGCCAGTCATACCCGTGCATACGCCTTGGCATTTTGAAATGAAAACAATAAATCAAAGGAGAACATGCCCAGCTGTAGTAGCACTCAGAGGGGTTTAAGATAGAGCGCCATCCCTGCCACAGCGGTTATATGAGAGCAGCCAGGCGTGGCGCGTGCCATGAGGTCACCGGGTCGGTCGGCGGGGCTGTGGTCGGCGTAAAGCGTTTCCCCCGGGCGTAAGCACCTTTCCACAACGACAACATGCACCACATCCCCATACGGCACGCTTGGAAAGGGGCCCTCTCGCAGCAACCTATGAGGTCTGGCAGTGGCCCGCCGATCGGGCTCTTCCCGAGCCAACATGAATCATCTAGAAAAGTAAAAGCTGTGTAGGAAAGAAAGCAACACCCTGTAATCCCATTGGCTCATCTCGTCATCACGTTCTCCTCTTCTTTCTCTGGTTGGTCCCTGAGGTGGGTTCTGATTACGAGTGACGGGTGTCATTTCTTGGGTGCATGCGTCGGGCGTGACATCATCAATGCTTGCCCTTGGGAGAGGACTTATTTCCTGTATTTCTGGCGCTATCAAACTACAGGCTTCTAAACTAACCACAATCACTAACTGATTGAGAGATCTATTATATACACAATAAAATGCAAGTGGTTTTTTTTCATCAGTGGGAAACCGTTGCTTGCCTTACACTTTTCACTTCCAGTGTGAGAACCCGGGTCGGAGGGGGAAAAATAAAACATAGTGGACCCGCTCACAAAGCTGTCCCTGTTCAATAGGTAAATAACCAACTCTGACCATGTTTAACAGATAAATAAGCAACTCAGTCCCTGTTTAACAGGTAAACAAGCAACGCTGACCTGTTCATGTGAGGGGGCACTAAGAAGACAAACGACCTCAGGTATTCTCTCTTGGTCCTCTGGAGAAACTGTCAACAGACAAGCATCAACCCCCGCTACAGGGGGGCTCCTTCAGGAGATCACTGGCGGGAAGAGCGGCCATCTTGAAAAGGTTTGTTTAGAGACTCCGCAGGAGGGACTGACCTTTATGACTAACATGTTATGGGTCACTGAGAGACGTGACGAGGAAATACACACGGGAGACTCAATAAGCCTACCAACGTAAACACACCAAAAGATGTGTCATTCAAATACTCTCCAAACATTCGTTTGCATTTCCACCGTCCTGGACGATCCAAACACAAGATTCCCAATTGACATGGAAACCTCTCCAGCGGGGTTAGAGGTGGATGCATGGAAAGTGTAACACGTTCTGACTTCCTTCAGACAGCCTCCCTCGTACGTCATTGGATGAGATCACACAAGCCTCACACTTACACGTTCCCCGGAGAGACCTTGTGTGCCCATCAAATTAATCCTCACCGTGAGAGAACAAGATGAACCTTGTTACGATCGGGAGAGAGAGAGAGAGAGAGAGAGAGAGAGAGAGAGAGAGAGAGACGGACGGACGGGGGGCAGAACTCACACTTTCACTAAAACTTTTATTTTTCCTCACACAAAAACACAACAAACAAAAGTGTCGGGGCCCTATAGAGCGCGGGGACAGATTTACAGCCAGCGGAGGTCAAAGGGCATCCTGCTGGCTGCTTTCTTGGAGTGCTCTTTTCTCTCCTTCCTCCTGGTCGCCCCTGGCTCCCACCCCGCCCCCTGCATTCCCCGCGGCCTCTCGCCTTTGTTTATTCTACAGACATACAATCAGGCTGGGCCCTGCCGCACACTGGCACACACACACGCACACACACACACACACACACACACGCACACACACGCACACACACGCACACACACACACGCACACACACACGCACACTCCCTCTCTCAAACACTTCAATCCTATGGGCTACATGTTGACTGGCGTTCAGTGTTTAATGCCCTAGGGAAACATTGTTTTGAGTTACAGAGAGGCTGTGTGCATACGACTTGAGTACAACAGTGTGGACTCGAGTGAAACTACCAGGCTACTGGCTGGTGTGATGAAGAAACACTACTCCCTCCATAAAGCATTGGTGCTGTGATAGAGAGGATGACGATAAGAGGCTAGGAGCTTTGGAAAACGAGCTATTTGGGAATAGCTTCAGAAAATAAATCCAAAGGAAAATGTTTGGCCGCGAAAGCTTGGGGGAAAAAAACGGTGGCGAGATTTAAGGACTGGCATGGAACAGGGAAGTGCTGCTGTGTTTGGGAGGATAGTCGGCGGTCGTATCTGTGACAGGGACAACAAGCAGAGGGGACGCGGGCGTGAGACCTCCACCTCCACCACTTCAGAGGACAAGGAGAGAGAGAGAGAGAGAGAGAGAGAGAGAGAGAGAGAGAGAGAGAGAGAGAGAGAGAGAGGACGGAGGAGAGTAGAGGGGATCCAAAAGGGAGGTAGGGACAGGAAAGGGAGAGATATGAGTCGGAAGAGGGAGTGAGAAAAAGAGGGAGTAATAAAAAAAAAAGAGGGGGGCGTCGAGACGAGATAGGAAGGGACGGGCAAGAGCAGAGTGGGAGATATGAGTCGGAAGAGGGAGTGAGAAAAAGAGAGCGACACGACTATGTGGGAGGTAAGGAAAAACAGTGAATGAGAGGGAGGGTGTGTGTGTGTGTGTGTGTGTGTGTGTGTGTGTGTGTGTGTGTGTGAGTGTGTGTGTGTGTGTGAGTGAGGTGGTGCCAGTCTGTTGGTAAGGAAACACAGAGGAATGTTGGGCTCTCCAGTTAAAGGCAGTTTAATGAACATCCAGAAGGACAGGGTTCCTGCTGGAGCTGCTGCTCTGTCTAGAGCTCAACAGAGCACTTACCACTGTCGCTCGGATGGACAGACTACAGGTCAAGATTAAAAGACTACAGGTAAAGATTAGACACTGAGATCTGATGAAAAGACTACATAGGTAAAGATTAGACCCAGAGATCTGATGGAAAGACTACAGGTAAAGATTAGACCCAGAGATCTGATGGACAGACTACATAGGTAAAGATTAGCGCTCCGGTGAAGAAGCCACACAGACACAACTGATGCTCTGAGCTTAAAGCTCCATCAAACATCCAGTAATGCATAGGCAAAGATTACAGTTCAGCTCTACAGTTAACTGACAACATTCTAAAGGTTTAGACTCAGAGTCCCAGATAAACATACTACAGTTTCTAACCTATAACTTTGAATAACTGAATGAAGCAAGCTTAAGTCTCTGAGAGTCCCAGTTAACATACCCCATGGTGTGGTGCACCACTGACCTGTATGGATGTACTGGTACAGCCAACTCTAACTGGAGTGTCAGTTAACATATCACATGACACTGACCTGTATGGTTGTACAGTAAACTCTAACTGGAGTGTCAGTTAATATACCCCACAGTGTGGTGGACCACTGACCTGTATGGCTGTGCTTGTACAGTTAACTCTAACTGGAGTGTCAGTTAACATATCACATGGTGTGGTGGACCACTGACCTGTATGGCTGTGCTTTTAACTCTAACTGGAGTGTCAGTTAATATACCCTACAGTGTGGTGGACCACTGACCTGTATGGCTGTGCTTGTACGGTTAACTCTAACTGGAGTGTCAGTTAACATATCACATGGTGTGGTGCACCACTGACCTGTATGGCTGCGGATGTGGACCCTCAAGGTCCCGTTGCTGGCAAACTTCTGTCCGCAGTACGGGCAGATCTTCTCCTTCTCCCCCGTGTGTGTCTGCATGGGGAAAAGACAAACGGTTGGTATTGACCGGGGAAAAATACACGGGCAGAGTCGAGTCGAGTCGTTCCACACAGCTAAAAGAGCTAGTCATTGTGATGAAAGTAATAACAACTTTTTACCAAAAGGTTGAGGGAGAAAAAACACAATCTGTGAGCAGCAGATTTGAAAAGCCTCTTTAGCAATTGTTTTGGATTTTTGTTACATCAAAGAAAACGCTGACAGAGAACTTTGCACCATTGTTAAGAAGTGCCATAGAAACAAAAGACATATTACTATTTTTTGTCCTTATGAAGTAGGATACACACTGAGTTGGAGAAGCCGCTCCTCAGAGGGACACATGTAGAACGGCAGCACTAACACACAGACTCACAGTGGGGCTCTTTCCTGATCTGTCCTCTTTTCCCTCCCTCCCTCCCTCCCTCCCTCCCTCCCTCCGTCACCCCCTGCAGCTCCACTTGAACACACACGCTCAGACAGATGTCTCCCAGATGCCAACGTTGTTACCCCGCGTGGTGCGTTGTTTGTCCTACAGAGAGCGAGGCATGGCTGGTATTCTGACTCCATGGAGGAGGCAAACATCTCTCCCGTGTCCCCGGCCTTCCCCTGGGGCCCAGCCTGCTCTTTATAAAATCCCGGGAACGCCGTGTTCCAAAACATTACCTTGGGATTTATGGTGGGGGTCCCGTGTAATTATGAACAGCCCCCTTTGCTATGGGACTGAGATATCGTTGTTATTAATAACTTGACAAACACAATAATGTTCATAGTGCAGACATAAACACAAGGCGCATGTGCTTCTCAAAGTGCTGGGAGATGTGGAGGGCCTTACCATGTGTAGAATACACAGTTTCTATCCCTTACACACACACACACACACACACACACACACACACACGCACACACACACTTCCTGAAACACCATCCAGAGCTCATCAGCGAGGAAGTCTTCACTGTAACGCGAGGGCTTTCTTTTCTTTTAAGCAGCTTTCTAGGATTAACAGTGAGACACATCCTTTGCTGTTCTTCTCCATACCACAACGCCAAGTGGAGCATTCCTCGGTGTTTACACACACACACACACACACACACACTACACACACACTACACACACATTTCTCCAGTATGGCGATAACACCTGGATGAAAACAAAGGCAGGCGAGGAGAATGAAGCCTCACCCTATCCTGGGTGGAGTTCCAGTGTGTGTGTCTGCGTTTATGTGTTTGCCCGCGTGTGTTGTCAGTATCGAGGCTGTTCTGTATGTAATCCTGTAGCAGAGCGAGCCACACATTCACCCTCTACCCACTAGACCTTCACTTCCATTCAAACAGCCTGAAGTGTAGGAGGCCTTCTGTCTCCGTTCCAGTCTGTTCAGCCGGCGAGCCCCAGTGTTTGATGTGAGCCCTGGGCACTCAGCAGGACAACACCTCCTCCTCTTTTCATCCCTGGCTCCTTCTCAGCTCCTCTGCTCCGAGACCAGCGCTCCCACACGGGATCTATCGCCACAGCGTGCCAAGGCACAGTTTGCCTTCCCGTAAAGCGCACAGGACACTGTCGGGCTCTTCCGTGGGGGATCTGCACTGTACTCGGGAGACCCCGTGGAGCTAAAATGGACTGAATGCCAACTCCAATCCCCGAGTGGAGGTCTGATTCCTGGGCTTTATAGCCAGCATCACTGGGGGTGGCCTCCACAACCACTAGCCCTCTCAGTCCCCTATGGCGGCTAGCACGCCCTATCAGCTGGCTACATCGGTTTTACAGAGCGGGAGAGAGAGTTCTAAAAGCTACTACGAGGAAAAGGTGGATTCAATCAAAGCCAAGCCCACTGGTTTGAAGTAGATGGATGTGGTTTAAACCGTTGCTAGACAGGCCTTGAAAACGGACCCACGGTACCCTAAATCAAACCAAAAAATCTATTCAATAATATATGACATGTTTTAAAATAATGTGGGGGTTTTGAATGGCAGTGGACCTGAGTTCCCCAGCCCACCACAGCCTAGCACAGCCAAGCCCAGTACAGTACGGCCCAGCACAGCACACGGCCCAGCACAGCCAAGCCTAGCCCAGCACAGCACAGCCCATCCCAGCCCAGCCCAGTACAGCACAGTCCAGCCCAGCCCATCCCAGCCTAGCGCGGCCCAGCGCGGCCCAGCGCGGCCCAGCGCGGCCCAGCACAGCCCAGCTCAGCACAGCCCAGCACAGCCTAGCGCGGCCCAGCACGGCCCAGCACAGCCCAGCACAGCACAGCCCATCCCAGCACAGACCAGTACAGCACAGACCAGTACAGCACAGCCCAGCCCAGCCCATCCCATCCCAGCCCAGCCCAGCACAGCCCAGCGCGGCCCAGCGCGGCCCAGCACAGCCCAGCTCAGCACAGCCCAGCTCAGCACAGCCCAGCGCGGTGCTCACCTTCTTGTGGCTCTTGAGGACTGAGGGGGTGACGAAGGCCTTCTCACACAGGTCACACTTGTACTTCTTGTGGCCATCGTGCACCACCTGGATGTGCACGTTGAGCGTGTCCTTCCTCTTGAAGGTGGCGTTGCACTGGTCGCACTTAAACGTGCGCTCGCCTGCAGAGAGCGAGAAGGAGAGAGAGTGCGAGAGAGAGAGAGAGAGAGAGAGAGAGGACAAAAGAAGGAGGCCAACGACGGTTAACAAGTGAACGAGTGGCACAACTAAACCCCCCCCCCCAAAAAAGATGGACAGAGACGTTTCTAAGGAGTCCCTGGAGGAAGAAGGAGAGGCCGCTTTTGTGGTGCCTCTAAGGCACAGCCATCAGTCACAGCACGAGAGAGAGAGCGCCATTTTACCCCCGACAATTTAGGGTGAGTCAGTGCTCTGCACCGCGTGGCACTTAAAGGCTCTTAGCAACGCTCTTTTGCAGCGTAACAGACGGGTTCCTTTTTTAAACCAGACCTGTGCCCTCTATAGAGCTGAGGAATGGCAAGTTATTTTAGCAGCAAACGCCGGCAGACAGCATTCAGCCTGTGGGTGAGTTACAGACACGACTCTCAGACGCTCCCGACAAGGGCCACTCAGCGAGGAGAGCGACCATGTTGTTTTCTCACTCCTCCAAATAACAGCAGCACCTATTGTTGAGGAGTGCTTGTTTCCACTCTACAGGGGACCATTCAGTTTCCGCTGAGTGGTTTGGAGTGTGTGTGTGTTTGTGTGTGTGTGTGTGTGTGTGTGTGCTTGGCAGGGGACACTGTGTTGGTTGCTAGATAGTGTTGTGTTCATTTACCTATTCTCGTCAGCATAAGAGAAGGTGACACAGTCCAAAGATCCAGTTCAAATCACCTAATTGCCACAAGACAGATAGCAGGAAAAGTGTCGGTCGAAAAACGACAAAAGGAAACATTCCCTTTCAGACTCTCTCACACACATCCACACACTTATAAACAAAGACAGACTGAGGATCATTGGGGAGTCTTTCTAAAGAGGGCTTAGGGTGAGTGTCATTTGACCCTACTTAAAGGTGCTGTGCATGTTTCTCTGATTCTAAAACAACAACTCCAGTTCACGGGAAAATGCTGTGACAGCTGGGCTTCATTTTCTCACGGAAACACAGGCTCACAAGTGGACGCATGTGTCACTCCAGGAAACACAGGCACGCTCTCTCTCTCGCTCTCTCCTTCTCACACACACACACACACACACACACATACACAGACAGGCACATACACACACGAGCTCGCACACTCTCAGCAGACAGGGCTTTCATTAAAGCCGCTTGCGCTCTACAAACAAATGTTCGTGCTAATTTTCTACCTAGATGTCTTTCATCTCTCTCTCTCTCTCTCTGCTCTCTCTCTCTCTCTAACACACACACACACACACACACACACACACACACACACACACACACACACACACACACTCGCTCTCTCTTGTACCTGACACGTGACACTAGTCCCAGTCCTGGCTCTAGTCCTACTTCATCCCAGTCATTTCAGATCCCTCTCCTGAGACCTGGGGCAGGAAATGCCTCCAGCTTCATAATCTCAGTGTCATCAGTCTAGACTGGAGGAGCAGGACTGCATCCTGCCCGAGAGACCCAGTGTCTGACCCACGGTTCCTCTGCAGGCCTAGGGCAGAACCACCCCAGTCCCTTCAGGCCATGGACCCAGAACCAGTACCACAGGCAGACAGCTAACACACAGGACCCAGAGCCAACCCAGTCCTTACATGAAGTACCCAGAACCAGTCCAGTACCACAGACAGACTGCTAACACCCTGGACCCAGAACCAGCCCAATCCCTACAGGAAGTACCCAGAACCATCCCAGTCCCTACAGGAAGTACCCAGAACCAGCCCAGTCCCACAGACAGACTGCTAACACCCCAGACCCAGAACCAGCCCAGTCCCTACAGGAAGTACCCAGAACCAGTCCAGTCCCCACAGACAGATTGCTAAAACCCCGGACCCAGAACTAGTCCAGTCCCTACATACAGACTGCTAAGGTCCAGGACCCAGAACCAGCCCAGTCGGCCAGGTATACTGCCAAGACTCAGACCCCAGACTAGTTTCCCAGTCAGAGGGGCTAACCCAAGACTCTAGAAAGGAAACACACACACACACACACACACACACACAGGGGACTTACTGTTGTGTATAAGAAGATGCCGCTGTAAGGAGAAGGGTGTGCGGAAGAGGGCCTTGCACTCGTCACACTGGAAAGGCCTCTCCTCTGAGTGAGTCTGTGGGGACAGACGATCAGAATCAGTCGGGCTGGGCCACACACAAGCATAACAGATTACATGGAAACATTCAATTCAATTAGCTTTGTGTTCATTTCCATACGCTCTATAATGGTCACTAAAACTACATTTCCCATAATGCCCTGCTGTGTGCCACACACAAGCAAAACAGAGCAGAGCCAAAACAATTACATGGGACAAAACGTTAACGTTAAATTCAATCAGCTTTGTGTTCATTTCCATAACTCTATATTGGTCACAAGAACTACATTTCCCATTACTCCCAGGCTGTGCGCTATTGGAACCATCTTCGTCACCTGTGTGGACAGGTGGTCCCTTCTGAACATTACATCAGAGTTGTTTATCATGCTAAAGGACACTCCACCTATCCTTCATCCATCCATCCCCCCCCCCTCCCCACTGGATAAACCAAAGTACAGTCTCCTCTCTCCGTACTTCTGAGAGCTGATGATATTGATTCTTCAGGAGGTTTGAGAGGCTGGAGGCTGGAGGTTGGAGGCTGGAGGCCACAGAGAGGAGCCAGGCTCCATGGCTGATTTGGTTTGTTGACTTGACGAGGACAAGTAGCCAGAGGGGCTTTAAGTTCAAAGTGCTTCTGTTTATCTGTGGGAACCCCCCTGCCCCCTTCACCTGTGTCTGAGTGACGCCCCAGCTCCTATAAGTAAACAGCATGTTGGGGGGTAGAGGGGATGGGGGAGCCCAAACATCAACAGACCAATGGGGCTACTGATTGATTACAGACCATAATAAGGATATAGCTAGCTAAGGCTAAGATTGTTAGCTAACTTAAGTCGCTGTCATTTGGGGCAGTGCTAAAAACATGCACTGACCCGTTTTCGAGTCATGCCAACCTGTTGACAGGCAGCCAGCTACCACACTAGCGTTACTAGCCAAAAAAGGCAGGGGAAACTAGCTAGTTAATATAAAAACAAAGAGAAATCCATAGTTCTGACTTAATGGCAGTTAATCAATCATCAATCAGTACCTCAGAAACGCAAGCTACACGCTGAATAACCAAATCAGAAGTAAACACTGTAATAACATAGGAGGTCTGGGGAACGTTGACGTGACTGCGTAGCGTTAAAGTGTCTAATCATGCGTTCCTAC
>JAVQIZ010202811.1:0-28572 GCA_036023535.2 Galaxias brevipinnis
ACACACACACACACACACACACACACACACACACACACACACACACACACACACACACACACACACACACACACACACAGTCAAGTCAAATGTATTTGTATGGCACATTTTCGTACGCAAACACAATCCAATGTGCCTTAAATAAGGTGAGCAGGAGCACACAGCCACACGCCCTGCATGCAAGGTCTACTTCTCCCGTTCTCTCTCCACACGCAGAGTTCAGTGTGCTGTATACGGGTTTTTACCTGCGTCATGTAAGTAATGCCGTTGCCTGCACCAGTCAAAATGGCCGCTTTGATGCCAGCTCTCTGCAATGCAGGGTTGTTCCGAACCCAGTTGTCCAGGCAGTGTGCGCTCTTACGGGTCTTGCAGAACAGAATGCCTTTAGAACTCTTATCTGCTTCAAATTGCTCCAGCAAAGTGCTCTGAAGTTTACCCATCTTTGGGTTCTCAAAGCGGGCATCGCAAGACAGTTTCTTCAGCTCCTCTTGGTTCTCTGTGGAAGACAGTAAAATGAGCGTTAGCAGGCTTATAAAACAGACTTCCTGCACACACTAAACACACACTCGGGAAGGTGACTCCATAGTCTCACCTAGGAAAAGCCCCAGCAGGAAGTCGTCTATTTCGTCCACGGCTTGCTTGGTTTTGTAGAAGGCCTCCAGGGAGCCGAAGGCGTCCTGCATGCGCAGCGTGTCGTTGATGAGAAGCGCATCGTTGTACTGTCTGAGGTGGAGAGCACACTGCGCCGTGCGTCTGTGCGTTCTAGCCACGCCTGCACCCGAAAATGCACAAAAAGGGCCAAACGGTTTAGAGGCCGGCTGGGTTCAAACCCGAAACTGAGGTGAGGAGTCGCCGAGTGTTTAAAAAAAAACAAAAAAAGTTCAGCTTTTCAACCGAGGGCGCTCGGACTTTAGGACCGGTTCCTACCTTTCTTCTCCAGTTCCACCACGTCCGCCTCGTACTCCTGTGTGCCCATCTCCCTCAGCCTGAGGTCTGCGCCGATGTACTCGTGGATCATGAACATCATAAACTTCAGATGGTCTCCGAAGGGATCCTGAAGAAACAACCCCCCCAAAACGAAACGCAGAGCGCCATTCAATGTCAAACAATAAACAGCAGACGAAATCAAATCAAACGTTATTTTTTATGAATCAGCATACTTGAGGTCTCCTGTCGATGATGTCAAACTTTTTGGTTGGCATGGGGACCCTGGCCTCCAGCTCTGGGGCACAGCGCTTGGAAGACACTATGGCCGAGTCCAGGTTGGCACAAATCTACAAGACGGAGAAATTCAAGGACGGGATAGGCAAAAGAATTTACATTAAAAACAGAGAATAGTAGCACAAAAGCCAGGACAGAACACAGAAAAATTTACAATAGATTTTGAAGTCGTTGGCCAAAAAAACTAAGTTTCAAACAGGCTGGGGAGTGGCAGGGGAGACGCTGCCACAAGCTGACCTCCAGAACGTGCTCCACGGCCTTGGGGAGGGTCTTGGCACCCCCCGTCCCTGGGGAGGCGGTGAGGCCCAGCACCTTAGGCAGCTTGGTCTCTCCTTTCAGCTTCTTCTCCAGGTACCGCCTCATGATCTTGTTGTAGACGCCCTCCTTGTGGGTGTGGTGGCACTCGTCGATGATCAGCAGGCTAAAGTCTTGACAGGGAAAGGTGAGAGTGTGTGAGCGGCGGTCGTGTCACCCACGCACCCCGCGAGCCGCCACCATGAGATCTGACTTCACGGCTTGCAGTCGAGTAAAGAGAGACAGGAACGCATTCCGCTCGACGCCTCGTGGTCAAATCCGTTCAAACGCATCGACCCTGGAGATGAACTAGCAACGACAACGAGCCACCTACGGGTGGCCGTGTGAGTGGGACTGACCTGTGAGCTCCACGTGCCTGCCGACCTCGGCGTCGGCGAGGGCGTTCTCCAATATCTGTGCCGTGCAGATGACCAGGTCGGCGTCCTTCACCGCGCAGCCAAAGAAGTTCTTCTCGTCACAGTCCCCGCTGATGGGCCGCACTTCCCAGCGGCTCCCCAGGCGAGGCTTGAACTCGTTGTTGTAATGCTGGTCCACCAGATGAACCTACGGACAAAGACGCGGGCCGGTCGCTACAATGGACAAGAACAGACAACATTCGTGCATTCCTAACTATTAAACAGGGGATTCCACTTATGGACTATGGATACCCTTTTTGTATCAACTACACAGTCAGCACAGTCCAAAGTTCACACTGATATAGATCATAAAATGAGACCACTTGCTCTAGCACATTGTTCCACAGTGGAAATGTGAAAAACTGTGAAGGGTACATGATGCAGAAGCTCCTTGCCTTGTTGACCAGGACAGCCACTTTGGGCCGTCGCGCGGTCTCCAGGTGTCTCTTGGCCACGTAGACGGCAGCGCGGGTCTTCCCTCCTCCGGTGGGCATCCAGATGATGATGTTCTCCCCCTCAAGAGCCCTTTGGACCACCTCCTCCTGGTAGTCGTACAGCCCAAAGTCAGCCATCCTTCACTCAGCTCCTGGTGTCAGAGATAGGCACACACTGAAGACAGGTCACTATGGAAGACCCATTCAAGTCCAAACTAGAGTTTGTTTACTCTGTGACTTACTTGTATTGAGCATACTCTAAAAGTAACAGCTCACGAGTATACATTCTAAGACCTTTAACAATAATAAATGTAATAAACACTAACAAAAACCATACCAGCAGAAGAATGCATGCTCTGTTAATAATAGACACACGGTCATAAAAGAAAATCAGCTGCAATGACAATCCATATACAAGCCGCAAAACTCAGCTCACCTGTCCGATTCGAGGGGGAACGACTTGTAACAGCAACAGCAGAGGTCTGAGGTCTATTGTAGCTTGGTTCTGCATTGGGCTTTTAAACCGACCATTTCCGATCCTGCTTGTCAGAAAAACGAAAGAGAAAGCCAGCCTCTGCTAGCGGCAGGGCCCTATCCAGGGAGGTTTGTGACAGCCAACACTGTGCTGCAGTGTTCAGCGACACACATTCTGTTTACGGACTTCACTGACTGAATACCCGGGTCGGAGGTGGAAAAGCAGAATAGATGAGATGTGCAGTAGTCATTAAACCTGAGTTTCTCTGTGTGGACAGGAACAACGGCGAGTCTGTTGTGTGATTTGCTAAAAGATTAAAATGTAGCAGGAGGATCTGACTGTAAAGTACCCAGGGTAGTAGTACCCTTAAAGGGCCCCATACTTACAGCCTGTTACATGAGGAAAACGATACCTACTGCTATAGACGCTAGTGGGAACTCCCTCGGTTTCTTGGAAAAACAAGTTTAATTGGATTGGTGTCCAGGAGAATCCCTTTCAAACTCATTATGAGTTTAGATACAAATGCAAACAAAGAAAGCCATTTAGAAAGTGCACAAAGCCCAGACAAACTTATAATAAAAAACCTTTAATATAATGAACAGTATTTAGTTACAGTGAAGAGCATTCAAACCATAACTTAAGAAACGGTAGCAGTCCTCATACTTGAGCATTTCACCCAAGACATCAATGACTTAAATGCAGCATATGTAGATTAGGGGACACATACGGAACGCAACAACCCTGAATAAATCAACTGACATCACTTGATTTCCTCAAAGCTAGCCACGATTCAAACACAAAATAATAACACGTACAAAAAGAGACGGAGACACACACACCCACACACTACGATTCAGGGGGAAACTCAACAAGGGGGTCTCAACCAGCACGGCCCAATCACCTCGCCAACCTTTGCAGTCACACAACGTGAGCTAAAAAGGCATCGCGGCGGGGCATACAGCCGCTGACCCGGCCACCGCGGTGACAACACCACGGGCTCGGACGTCGTTAACGAACACCGGCAACACCTGTCACCACCCACCATGCGAGGAGACCATAAGCCACTCGCTTGTGCCACTGTCATAAAACGATTCAAAGTGGGCTATGCGTCCAGGACAAGAGCCCAGAACTGTAGGGGATGTTAATGGAGAGGCCTCTACACTGTCTCTCAAAATAAAATAAAAAACAACACTGATATTTTCTTGTCATGTTTTTGCCACGGTTGGAACTAAACCCGTTGAGAAGCCCTAATCGCCAGTTACACAACGGAATGCTGCGAATGCTAAACCGGACTGGTTGAGGAACAACGGCCATGTCATCTATAATCACCCCGTTGTCACCAAATGGACAGCCACAACGGTGTAAGAACAAAAAACGAAAGATAATTCTAACGATTACGGCATGCACATACTGAGGGAGTAGGCTTCTGGTACGCTGTCAAACTTCAAAACGGTGGACACTTCTCGAAGGCCACCACAGCGAAGCATTTTACTGGGGAACTACCGGGGTTTGAATTATTAACGTTTGCCGGAAATACGTGATGCCACCAGCCCCGCACATGACGGTAACCCACGGCTGCCACTACCGCCTCCCTGTGACTGAACAGGAAGTGTCGCAGCCCGACGGGCCCTCCGTCCAGGGCGCACACAGCATCTGCATCCCTTCAAGTTGATTGGCCCCTTCAAGTGTAACTCAGTAACGGAAGGCAACGGTGGCTTAGGTCCCGACGGTCCAGTTTCCCACGCTTACGAGGCGTCACCTGTGGGGCAGTAACGGGAAGGGGGATCTATTGGACCGGATCGCAACTCTGCTCAATAGAGGAAAGATCCAGGAGAACGAGCCTTCCTGCAACTGGGAAACTGGACATAGATTTAGTCCACGGACCAATCGCTTTGGTACAGCAAAGGCGACAAGCATTCACCCTAATGTCTGTCATTCAATTATTCGGGGCGTGCTACGAGAGTTCATGAAAATCAAATATTGTTAAACCCGCGGGAAAGACATTTGAAGTGAAACATAAACGGGAGGAGAAAGTCATTTTGACACGATAATATTTTGACTGGCCATTTTTTTTTTTGCCCCCAAACACCTCCAATAATATTTTCTTACAACCTGACAGTTCCCTTTAATCATCGAAGAGGTTCACTAACTCCACTAGCAAACACGTACGCTTCCTTTACTTGAAATATGAAAATGGCTAGCAACGGTTCCCCCGGCGGGCTGCGTGCCTTCGTGACCGCAGCACCCGTAGCGGTGGGGAGGAATGGAGGGTTCACTTGTCGATCAGACCGCCGTCTTTCAGCTTGAAGTAGAAGAACTTCTCCAGCGTGTTGGCACACTTGCAGTACTCGCTGTCCGGGGGGTTGTACTCGCGACAGTTGGTGATGATGCGCTGCAGGTCGGCGATGAAGAGCTTCTTGGTCACGTAGTATCGGTTCTTCAGCCTCTCCGTCATGGTCTTGAGGTCTGCGGGGAAAGGAGACAAGAGAGAATAACGAGGATGTTCCAAGGAAGCCTAATAATTGAGGAAACACGGCTCATCGCGGAGTCTTGAGATGACAGAGTGAGCTCCATCAACCTCTGCTTACCGATGGGGAAGCGGATGATCTCGTAATAGTCCGGCGCCTCCGACTTCTTCACTGGCTCCATGAACGGCCAGGCGTCAGGATGGGTCTGGGGGTGCAGAGACATGACGGAGCTGGTTAGCCCCGTCTGACCCCCCTCAGCCCTCAGGCTCAATGCACCCAGTTCCAGTCTGACAGCCCCCTTCTTACCTTGACTTGGGCCAGGAGGTTCTTCAACATGCTGTGCAACAGGTCAGGGTCCTTCAGCTCTTTCCTACCAAACAGAGATATGGGTTAAAGCAACTACCTGGATTTGTACAAAATGGACTTGAATTCGATGTGGAGGGCAAACTTTTTAGTTTAGTAAAAATGCAGCCTTTGGCTCACCCTTTCTCCTTACTACTGGGTTTCCAGCCGGTCTCTCCTGAGAAGCGGAGGAGGAAGAACGAAGAATTAAACAGCCAGTTAAGAGTTTCCCTTATAAAGTACATAGCCACAGGAGAACCCCTGCGGGCGTAATCAGAGCCTTACGGATGCCGGGGATGCTCTCCACGGGGATCTGCCGCACCCCCTCCTTGAAGCAGGTGAGGCCCGGGTACACCTTCCTGATCTGGCTCTGCTTCCTCTCGATCAGCTTCTTGATGATCTGAACAACAGGAAGACACAGGATTGGCACAGTCGGTCATCGGTAACGGACTCAAAGCTCCCCTGATTGGACCGCCGCCCACCTCTTTCTGTCTCTTGATGATGTGCGACAGCTCCGTGTAGGGGATGCGGGGGTTGAGCTCACACTCCATGAGCGTGGCCCCCTCGTAGTCCTTGATGTAGCCCAGGTAGCGGCTCTTCTGCACCTTGATGTCTTTGGAGAAGCCCTTTGGGGAGGAGGGACATACGGTCAGAGGAGAGCCAGTGACAGGTGGCGGACTAATAGACAGGTGGGTGGGTGTGGCTGATAGGCGGTCGCAGGCGGCGCCTACAGTACCTGCTTCTTGAAGTACCCAATGGCGTACTCGTCGGCATAGGTGAGGAAGTAGAGGATGCTGTGTTTGATGTGGTACTCTTTCAGGTGGTTCATCAGGTGAGTCCCGTAGCCCTGACCCAAAAAGAAAGAGACGGTAAAAACAGCGATGGTCTAACTCGCTCGCCCGCCCACCCACCCACACACCCACACCCACCCACCCACACACCCACACACACAGATAGTGATTCTGTACCTTCACTTGCTCATTCGAGGTAACCGCACAGAAGACAATCTCGGTGAAGCCCTGAGTGGGGAACATCCGGAAGCAGATGCCACCGATGACACGGCCGTCCTTGATGAGGGCCAGGGTCTTGTGCTTCCTGGCCGGATGAGAAAAGGAAAAGGGAGCGTGAGCGTACGTCACCCAGGGCCGCGGAACGTGAAGCAAAACGACTCCAGAGACGAGTCACGGGTAACGGCCTGCTTACGGGTCAAAGACCAGCCTCGTGATGTACTCTTTGGGCATGCGAGGCAACTGATGGGAGAAGACGTTCTGCAGTCCCACCAACCACATCAGGATCTTCTTGTTGGACTTCTGGGAAAGCGAGTTCCCGATGACGTGGAACTCGATGATGCCCCGCCGCTCCTCGAGCCGGGCAGTCTCGTCCCGCGCCGCGTTGGGAGTCAAGAGGTTGGTCTGCCACACACAACAACCTATGTCAGTATATAAGGTTTTTGCCCGTAACCCATGGGTCTAGGTGAACTTGACCTAGCTGCCGTACCTCTGGGCCCAACATGGCCGCCGGGTCAGTGATGGTCATCATGACCTCATTCACCAGCTCCATGGGAATGTCTCCCATCACTCGGATCCTCTTGGCGTCCTCCAGGGTCAGCGCCTCCGGAAGCTTCCTCTTCTCTCCTAAAGGGACAAGCACACGCAGTACTCTGTGAAAATCGCATCACAAGAGACATTAGGGGTTCCGCCCCTTTGAGGAAAAACTGGGGTTCAAAACCAGGACAAGACTTAAACGCCTGAGACAGTACTCACCTGCAACGGGCTCCGCTACCCCTGCATCCAGCCCCATGCTACCCATTGAGGAGCTACTGTTTATGCCTTTCGAGAAGGAGGGTGAGCCAGACACTGCAGCAGGGCTGATCACTGGAATGACAGGACACTCGAGATGACACAGAGCGGTTACCATGGCAACGGTGGACAGGAGTGCATAACATTAGGAAGACCCTAGCACAGACGCAGTGATTATGTGGAAGACCGGCCAAGCCCAGTGTCCAGGTGGATTTTGGCCCCTTACCGGTTTGGTGGCCCAGTTGTGCGCCATCTGCGGCGGGCATGGTGAAGTCAGCTTCCCATATGGGTGAGTTCTCCCCATAGATCTCCTCCTCCAGCATGGACAGGAACCTGAAGCATACACACAGAGGGACATCTACCACAAACCCTACACCAACACACATAACTGTAATACGACAGTGAACTAATGTTTTGGCTTTCGCTGGCGGTTCCCCTTACTTGGGGAAGTGGGTCAGGATGAGGGTCCGTTTCTCAGGTAGGAGTTTGTCCTTCTCCACCCTGAACTTCTCAAGAAGCTGGCGACGCGTTACCGTGAAGATGGACTTGAGGAGGCTGCGTCCAAAGACGTGAGTGGTCTCATAGCGCGGCAGGCTGTCATTACTCTGGGGTACGTGGCAGTAACACAACCACCTGCAACACAACAACCAACAGTAGATCAAAAAACATGAAAGAAAGGTTGATTCAATACAAAAATGAAAACTGATCAATGAATATATATAGTGTATATATATATATATATATATTTTTTTTTTACAAAGGGTTAAGAAGGAACGTGCCTGGTATAGTCCACTTTGTAGGCAGTTCCGTCATCTTTCTTGGAGCGCTGGCGGAACTGTGTGGGAGTCTCGAGCTTCCAGTAGTTGAGGCACAAGAGAAACATCTTTGACAGCTCAAACATAGTTTGCCTCTCCTTGGGTGCCAGGTGGCTGAACTTGTACTGAACAAAGTTTAAAACTCCCTATGGGACATAAACAAAATTAAGGACTTGTGGCATTGCACGGTCTCCATCAGAGGGGAAATGGGACAACAAAATAGAAGTACACAGCCGTTAACTCATTAGAATGTCTAATTATGAACCTGCTTCACCTGCTCAATGTTGGGCTTCTCGAAGGGGGGGCTCCCTAAAGAGCCTTCGACTATGGGCTGGCTCATCTGCAGAATGCACTTCCTAAGTAGCTGGGGGCAGACATGAGAAAAATATATGAAATACATCAGACTGTGCTGATTAAACATGCATCCCGATGATTAATAAATGTGAGCGTGGGCTTACCTTGAAAAGGTAGAAGTAGACTTGCTTGGTGTCTGTGTCTTCTTCCTTGTGTACAGACATGAAGAGGTTTTCCACATCCACAACCATTCCAAGCAGCCTGTTGATCTCCTCCTCTGAGACATTCTCCAGGTGGGACACATGGTTGGCTACACAGAGAATAAATGAGGTAATATGCCTTTAACAAATACATATAGCTGGTTATACACCAACTTAAGTTTCAAAGCTACCTGAAGCTGCTTTTCTACCAAAATATACGACATGCTAACACCAAAGTGCATGACAGTAGTACTAAGCTACAGTAGGGTTAGGTACCCAGAGCATGTCCACAGCTGCGGCAAGACTCGCTCAGGCTGGCTGCTTGCGGCTGAAGGTCCATTCGGGTGGCTGTGGGTGGATGGGGGTTCTTCCAGCCATTGCACTTGCATGTGTCATTAGCCTAAAATTAGGGAGAACACCATGTAATTACATGCAATTACTTTTAATGCTAGTTTGTCAATGCATACTTACCACTTGCAGAACTGTAGACCTGCTAACATTTACTCAGACCAGTTCAGCTAACGTTAGCTAAGCAGGTAACATTCAGATGTGACAAAGCTAGCGCATTTTAAAAATACTATCTATCATATATGCACTATAGAAAGTAATAATTGAACAAGCGAACACTCGTTAGTTAAGGGAATGCTACCCAGCAATTTGGATATGGGTTTAGCTATTAGCTTCGAATTTGTTTTTAAGTTTTATACTTTTCTTTGGTGCAGGGAGATAGGCTGCTATAAAGCTAGCTACTATACAGTCTAGCTGATGTAAAAATAGATATCCACCTGGCAAAAGCCTAGGCATTATAGTTGGCGTACCTGCTAAATTGTGCTTTGTTGTGATAAACTTAGGCTAAGCTAATATAAGGATTTAGCTGGCTTTGCTACCTTGCAAGCGGAGAATACGCCGAGTTTCTCGAGCTTTTTCACCCTTGGGAAAGCGCGTACTTGGGCTTTCTTCTGACTCGCCCGCTGTTGTTGGCTTAGACCGGGTCTGACTGGATCACTGCTTGTTGATCCAGAACCTGCACCGGTAGTACCAGACCCAGCAGAACCACTAGACTGGGCTTGGCGTAGCCGGGGTTGTAAGGCCTGTGTCGCCGGGTCCGACATAGCACACCACGCTTATTGCAGATACTTCTCCACTCCTCCTCTCGTTCCTTTCAGTTGCGACTTCTCTCCCTCGTCAATGTTGCAGTAAAGCAGTGTGGGTAGTGTAGTCTAGCTAGACACATTGAACGTGCATGTTTAATTCAATACGAACTTGCTAAAAACACAGTTGCAAACGTTACAGATACGTTACTAGCTCAAAATTATTTTAGCCTAAACTCATTTTAATTAATTCGATTCAGCATGCATGAGAGGTGTGAATGTCATTTTACACGTCAGAGTTTGACCAAATTTACCAATTTATACTGAGGAAGACACGCGAATATAGGGTATTCATAAAAGTTAAGACGTTGAGTCAAACTCTCACCTGGCCTAAACCTACAGATTAGATAAATTAACATACGATGATTACGTGGGGTTATTCAACATTCACTAAACAGCCCACTCTTTTTTTTGGAACCTAACACTAAACGTCTATTAGTCACTGTAACAATTCAGTAAATTAAAATGACCAGACAGGCAAGCAAAATGTACCTTCCCCCTTATTTATTGGTAAAATTAAAGTAATTTTTTTTGTTTTGTTTTGTATTTGTTTACATTTTTCTACCCATTCACGCCCTCCCCCATATTCCCTATCTCTCAGCATTGAAAGCTGAATAGGAACTGTTGTGCTAGTCATTGATGTCATGACACAGGATGACAACACTGGTCAAAGGAATCCCTCCCTGGTATGAAAAGTAAAAAACAGAAGAGAAAAAAATACAAAGGAAACTGAAGAGAAAATCTGAATTCACAAAATGGCAAGACAGAACCAGTGCACTTAATACCAGAGATCTTCAGCAAATTATACAAAGCAAAAACATTTTAATCACAAAATAAATGAAGACGACTAGATATCATTTAGCGATTTGGGAAATATTGTGTTCACATAACTACTGATTGGTTATACATTTTCAGAAAAGGAGGATACAAATACAGCAACTTGTTTTAAATACACAAAATTGTAATTTTTGCAATGAAAACAAATGTTGCTTTATCAGTTTGTCATTGTATATGGATAATTAAAAAAACATTACATTAATGCTAAAACGTCTTATTTATTGGTGACAATGTTTATAATACACTACACTGTATGGTTGGATATCATAGATTAAAGATGTGGTATAGCCTTGAAATTAAATCATACTGAATGACTTGTGCCAAAATAAGTTGACGAAATAATAAAAATAGTGATAACAATAATAACAATTTCATAATTCTGTTAATCTACACAAACTGTTATCTGAAAGGAAGTAACTGTCCGTTCTCCTAACTCCTCTGAACCCTCTACCAAGGAGACGGGAACCAAAGAAGGAATAAGAGCATTGTTACATGCATCCACCAACAAACAAAACAGGGCCAGAGTTTGAATACTGGCATAGAAGTGGACCATGATGCAAATACTGCAGTATTTACGGTAGACTCATGATTTGGAAAGGTAAAAGATGGAGGGGTAGATAAAAAGAGGGGGCCCACGAGCCAGTTAATATTCCTCCCAGGCGCATTGGATTGTAGTTTCAACACAGCACGACAGAAACAAAACAAAAAAGGAGCAGGCGGTTCTGTTGAGTGCGATTGGGAAGGACTGATCTACTTTGTTTTGGTTGTTTCCGCTTTGCTTGTTTCTTTGAGTGATGTCGGATGTCCATCATAGGAGTTCCTGTTTTGTATGTTGAGGGGGGGACGGGACTTTTCTGTCCATTTCAATCTTGGTCAATTTCTTCTGTTTGTCTTTAGGTCAGATCATTTCGTCAAAACCTAGGCTTCTCTCTGACGGCTGACTGGTCATTCGTGGAGTGTTGGTGCCTGGTGGTTGCTACTGCTGGGGCTGGGGCTGGGTTTAACCAAGGGATGTGTTTGTCAGCTGGCTGATGTCTAGTCTGGTGGTTGATACGGCAAGTTGGTTCGATAGGCTCACTGGTGTTCTTAGTTCCCACCGCCACAGCACTGGCTACTCCTGCCCTGGGGAGCAGTCTCCTGCAGGTCCACCCCGCCCCGGGCCCGCCCAGCCGCCCCTGGTCCTCCCTGGGGCTCGTTCTTGGGAAGCTTCTTGGCTACACAAGGTAAAGCACACAGGAGAAGAACAATTGAAATATTGCCTTTTTACGGTAAGGATGAGATGAAATAAAGACTTTTCAATTTGATTATCCACTAGCTGATGCTGTTGCGGAGCACTTACCGATGGCCATAAATATCTCATTGACGTTCATGGCGGTCTTGGCAGAGGTCTCCATGAACAGCAAACTGTTGTCGTCAGCGTACGCTTGCGCTTCCTACGAACAAAGAGGAACAGATGGGTTTAGACATGACGTGTGGAAGCTTATCACAGCCTTTTGCAAGAGAATACATCTACTCCAGGATAGCGATCAATACTCTTGTACCAACAGCAATACTGTTTATTTAAGATTTGAACAGAGAGTTACTCTATACCTGGAAGTCCACAGCTCTCTTGTTGGCGAGATCGGCCTTGTTCCCTGCCAGGGCAATGACAATGTTGGGGCTGGCTTGTCGCTGGAGCTCCTTCACCCAGTTCTTTGCACGTGTGAATGTCTCCTGTTAACAAACAGCAGAAGAGAAACATTATACTGGGCAACACTGCAGCATGTAACGGGGCTCAACAACTCATACAATGTAACATACATTGTTGGTGTAAGGGTTGAAGGACAAAGGCCTCTAGCTACACGTGACATGAATCACCCTAAGCAGCACCCGAACGGTCAAACGTGCAAAAATAAAACCTTACGCAAGCAGCGGCTAGGTGAGGACTCACTGTGTTGGTGATGTCGTAGACCACAATGGCGGCCTGGGCCCCTCTGTAGTACATGGGTGCCAGGCTGTGATACCGTTCCTGTCCTGCGGTGTCCCAGATCTCAAACTTGACCGTTGTGTCGTCCAAACATACGGTCTGTGTAAGGAAGGCAGCTAGAAAGGAACGAAGACGTGAAACCTATGAGTATACAAACAGCGGGACTAGCATAGAACCGTCGTGTTCTGTTTGTGTGCAGTGGTACATGGCCTGAGTTGGCCCAATTTTGACAGATCTTTTCGCTACCTCAGGACAAATGAAATGACAGGGCATGCATGGAGCAAACAGGGAAAGACATGAGTGGCTCATCTAATGAGGTCTAGTAAAACTCCAAATACTTTATTTATTTTTTGCAGACACGTAAGATTCTTCCCATGAAGGGGGAGGAAGGTACAAATCTATGTAAACAAGATAATTGCAGAGGCTCGGATCAGCGAGCAAACAGCCAACGAGAGCGAGCCAGAGACACGGGAGAGAGGCTGGAAACGTCTGGGAGAAACTAGCAGAGGCTAATCCCCTAAACATAGCCAGGCTTTCTGCTTATACAACCCATTGTGTCACATGACAGAGGGAAACGCGCGCTCGTCCCGAGTCCTGCATTCTTTGGCGCTCTGTGACCTATGACTGTGCAGCTGACGGTAGGCTAACGGGATAGAGAAGTGCTGACTTGGTGCGGGTCATCGGTTGATGTAAGCACCAAGCATCCTGTTCGCACACATTCTCACCCGGCTCTTACTCACGGAGCGGGAATTTCGTAGTTGCGGGTTCCGCGTTAGATATCTAATCAAACTAATAATCTTGAGATAAAGTCGTCATACTGTCAAAACTATTTATTCCACAGTGTACTGTGTAACAAACAAGCAATCTTATCAAAATTAAGCCAGTGTATGATTATGCATGGGAAACAAAATGGCGTACACTCGCCTAGAGCTTCAATAATAGGTTCTACATCATTACAATAGTCCTTGACTTTCTGATAATCCATCCTGCCCCCCTGGTTAATTGGTCTACCACGATTTATTGGCTAGACCTTAGTGCACCAGGGTCCAGGAAGACTCATTGTTTTCATGCTTCCTTCCTGTTTGAAAGAAATTCCATTTCACCGCTTCCCTCAACGGGAAAAATGTCCTTCAGGGATGAGAAATCTCAACTGCAAAGCGCGCCACCGATCCAATTTCTTTCATGGACGGGTGCGTAGCTAAAGATTAATGTTGCCGTGTTGGCAGGAGCAGCTGAGCCTACTCTGTCTGGCATGTTTGAAGTGTCAGTCTGAGAAGCTTGGCCGCGCTCACAAGGGAGTCAGGTGCCAGGAACTAGTTTCAGTGCTCCAACTCCTTAGCAAGCCTGACAACAGAGAGGATTAAGCTTTCCAGCACTTATTCTGCCCCAATGAAGACACTGGTCACTCCCCTAGAGTCTGGCCGCTCTTTGAGCAGAGAGGGCAGTATGATAGAGTAAGAGAAAGCAAGCAAATATATGTGTGTGTGTGTGTGTGTGTGTGTGTGTGTGTGTGTGTGTGTGTGTGATGTCTGATATACAAATATAGATTCACGCACGCACGCACGTGCACGCACGCACGCACAACGCAAAGCGCCCATCAATACAGACATGGTGCACCAGAGGGCCTCACCTCCGATGGTGCTCTCCTGGTACTCGTGGAACTGTCCCTTGACAAAGCGCAGCACCAAGCTGGACTTGCCCACTGCGGACTCTCCCAGCAGCACCAGCTTGAACTGGCAGATCTTGTTGCTCGCCGCAGCGCCGTTGCTCCGTGCCGGTCCTCCTCGACCTGCCATGGTGACGTTCTAGAGGAGCTTCAGGGGGACGCGAGGCTGGAGGTCCAGGCAGCTGTGGTCCGAGGCGTGGCGTGGGAGCTGAGAGGCCGCTGAGCCCGAGCTAGACGGAGGCAAGGCAAGGGTAAGGCCAGGTAGTGGGCGAGCCAGATGGAGAGGAGAGGGCACTTCACTCGTGGGGTCTGGGAAAGGAAGCACAAATCAGGAGGGGAAGAAAGTTGACCATACAGCCCAATCCGTGACCGTAAAGGCCACAATTACATAGAAGCTTACACACAGCCTACAGACAAACATCCCAGGCCTAACTACAAAAGATCAAAGAACTTCCTAATATATAAATCATCATGACTAACAGGCCAAACAGCAAGGTCAAATACAAATACCCTTGATCAAAAAAAAAAAAAGAAGGAATTACAACCAAAGGGCATTGTGTCTTAATGAGTGTTATTTTCATATTATAAAAAAGCACTTATGTTGCACCTTAAGTATTTACCCTATTGCACTATGTATGCACTAGTATGTCCAACGGTTAGGCTGCAGGAAATAACCTGTGTGTGTACTGAGTAAAACGGAATCAGGTTAGTCATCACCAGAGTGACCACAAGCCATCAGATAAATGAAGCCAGGCAGACCAACCCCCACCCCCACCCCCACCAGCCGCAGACACTGCATCAAACTTTCAGCTCTAAATGTGTTACAGAGGGAGGCCTCTTTGTTACAACGGCTTGAAACGTTGTCAGTGTGAAGCGCCGCTAAGGGATAATGTCAGCAAACCGCAGAGCAGACAGCAAACTACCAGAAGAGGAACTGGTCATCAGTGAGCTGAGAATATGTCTAGAATCCACACAGGTGGGGAACCAACCTCTTCTAGTAAGGCACGCCGAGTAACATGGTGGCTATTAACAGGAACGCACATTCAAGGCAACAGTTGCGAGAAGTTTCTGCTCTAAAAAAAAAAAATCGAATGTCTTGCAATCTAGATCTAGCAAGTCTCGCTCCATTGTAAAACGGCCTACTAAATGAGAGGTCCTTCATTTTCAGCCTGGTCACAGTTACAGGAAGCCCAATTCAGCTCAAAGCAGGAAGTGAAGATTGCAGAATGAATATGACATTTACACACACACTGTGGGACAGCCTCAATAGTTTTACCAGGCCTGTTTGTTATGGGACAACAAATGGCAAAACACCACCAGAGAACGGACCGTTCCACCGACAAAAACAATGACACAGAAATGAGGGTATGGAGAACGGGAACGAGGCAAAGGGGCACAGATGTCCCACAGACACGAGACATGACCGTGGTGGGAGAGAGACACGCTCTTCCCACACTAGACCTGACAGGAGAGAACGTAACAGAGAAAAAACGTGTACACCAGAGAGCGCAGGCCGGAATACGGCTCCCTACGGCTCCCGTCGCTCAGCTCCTGGCAGGGCCGGGCTGGCCCTAATCTTCGGCATGTGACCAGGGATCACGGCGGTCCTTGAGTCAGCGAGTTAGGGAGAATGGCTATACGCTGACCGGGGGACGTCAGCACTGCATAGGCCCTTTGCAGGACTACCGGCCCCCAAAAGGGCCCAACACAAACCCCCGTCAGAGAGATTCCTCCGCTGCCCACTGGCAGGGGAATAAAGGCACTCTGTTCACTGGGTCAACACGGTGGCTGCCCTGAATGCCAATGGTCAGGCTTGAGGCTTCACCTGCTCACATTCCTCTCAGTCAGCCACCACAGAAAGCTACTTATGAAGCCAAGAGTTGGGAGAAAGCGGAATGTTTTGAGCAAAATGCGGCATAAGGTTTCAGGAAAACAACCCGTGGATCTTCTCAAAGGAGAGGCTAATTCCTGCCAGGACAAAATGTTGCCGGGAGCCTCAGCCTCAGCTCACTACTTGTGTTCAACCTCTCAAGGTTTCAAGGTGAAAAACAAGTGTGTGTGATGGACCTCTCTCATGCTGCACACCATGGACAAGTTGAAGGACTCGGCACCGTGCCAAAAGCAAAACAACAGTTCAATAGATTTATAAACGTTTTAGGGAGAAACCCGGTTAAGGGAAAGAAAAACATAAAACAACTGAACTGAAACGCGCGAGAAGGAATACGAGTTTTGTCTAGGGCCGAACCTTAGTCTGTTGCTAATTACAGCAACTGTTTTACAGAGAACGGCCACAGGAAATGACTCACATATATGTAATTAATCACTTTACATTTATAGCCAATCAAGCATTCAACATCACATTATGATGGTTGCAAAGTTACATATTAGTGCAGCAGGAGAAATTAGCAGTTGACTCCTGCAGCAGTCTAGGCCGTTGTAGACTATTTTGTACTAAAGTGACTAAATCTGCATCTCCTGCAGTGCCTGTCTAGTCTAGGCCTTTGTAGACTATCGTGTACTAAGTGACAAAACCTGCATGCATCTTCTGCCTGCCTGCCTGCCTGTCTGTCTGCAGCTCGTGCTGTAATGGAATCCCTAATGGTCTCAGGAGACCTCCACAGTGAAGTGGGTCAGAGGGAGACCGGGCGGCGATGGAAGGGATGGGTCGGAGAGAGGGGGAGGAAGAGGGGGCAGACAGGGAGACAGTGAAATATTCATTGAGGCCTGCTGTTGCCCTGTTCCCGGTTTGATAGCCAAGCAGAGGTACGGTTAGACAGGAGAACTATGACAGTGGAGATCACAAATTAACCTCTCCAGACAGCAATAAAAGAGATGGCTTTCTTCTTTGATCGGTGGACTAGAACACTTAAGATTGGTTGGTCAGCATCAATAATGCAGAGCGAGAAGAAAATTCAGCATTCAGACTAAACACTCAAATAGGTTTGTCAATAGCAATGTTTAAATGCACCTCAAGGCCTTTCTCTTCTACGTTACTAACGATGAAGGCTAGAACTGCCTAATGTCCCAGATAACGTAGAGAAGAGGGTCTTTAGAACTGCTTACAGTTAGAAGCTGAATCAAGACTTGGCCCATAAACTATGATCTCCTTTTTCACAGATGATTTCACACTTTGAATCCTAAGGTCCCAATTTATTGTGGTTTGATTTTATATCAATTCACGGGAAAAGCGACAGTTCTAACGATATTAACCGTTTGCACATTAGAGAAGGTTGTGACAATCAATGCGGTGGTGACCTGCACAGGTTCCCATCTGCGTCATAACATGGTGGCTTACAAAAAAGGATAGGCCTACACGTTAAATATTGACAAACAGGCCCTTACCGATAGCTCGATATTTCCTTAAGCTCTCCCTCACCAGGATCTCATGGAACAATGAAGGCACATAGTTTCCTGCAAAGCTGGTTCAAATGACCAGGTGTGAAGCAGCACATATGACTTGACATATCGGCTCTGCTGATTCACACCTGCAGGAGGGGAAAGCCGTTACAAATAATCGCATGCATTCACTGCTGAACTGAACCTATAAATACTTGCTTGCAAACCGAAAAGTAATTGGAGTGGTAAAGACATGATTTATATGAGAGCAAAACAATGAAACTCCTCCATAATTGCTTCTCCTTTTTTTTTTAAAGGGCTCATCAGTTCAACTTAGTGCTTATGGAACTGACCATCATAGCTGATGACAGTCTCGGCCTGTTGAGCCTAGGAGGCAAGACACCAATGTCAGCCATCAGCACGGTCATACCCAGCATACAATCCTTAACAACACATGTGCAGCAACTGCCATTATTTATGAAGGCCATAGATCTAACGTAAGTGACGGCAAGCCAAGCAGTCCTTGTCAACAAGTTATGTAAAAACGAGTGGTGACAAGAATAAACAGCTACTTTCCTTCTAAAGCTGAGCGGGTGGGGCAACCAAATAATGAGGTGACCAAAACCACTGTGCCCCATGTTCCCAACATCTCAGTCAAACATATCAGAGGAAAACGCTTATGGTGAAGACAATGAGCGGTTGTTAGGTGAAGTGATCGACTCAGAGTGTATGTGTCCATTTGATAACAGTCAGAACATACCCAAGTAGTCAAACAAAACAAACATTATACTCCATTATACCATTTTTATCACAGGCATTTCCTTTCTTGTAATCTATGTGCCATCCTGGTGACAACTATTTTAGTTATTAGTGTCTACTTTGAGTGTTAAACTAAATATATTGTAGAACAAATGCATATATCATGTCTGTAATTGCTGCCTAGGCAGAAACAATTGACCAGTATTTTAATTGTGGAAGACCGACATACACAGTTTGTATATTATACATTGTAATAACATAGCATACTTTACACAGAAAAACAAATCTTGCAAGTGGAGAGATAGGAATGTGACATAATATCCTATATTTCTTCAAGTCCGACAATCCAGTATCTAGCCAAAAGCTTAGAATAGTGGTAGCCAAAATGAATGATGCTACTGGACGTCGCCTGATACTGTCAAGTGGTTCTAAAGGCCTACATGTCTACCCCTGACACAACACAATCTGCGTTTCTTTTGGTACCGTTAGTGCCTAAACCTATTGCAGAATGATAACAGCCCTAGCTCTTTCAAATTGTGCTCATTTCCACTGAGATAATGAGTACTGGGTGGAGTTGGGGTGTCACACCCACATGAAACATGTCCTAAAAGTTGGATAAGTCGTGATCCACACACCTCAACAGAATAAATTAACTAAATAATTGGATCACATCCATGCCTCTTGCTTGTTTATATCAACAGGTGCCAAGACTTTACCAGGACATGGCTAGCTAATCGTCAATATAGTCTCAACTCAACGGAGTCTCAAAGGTCAATTTTCTAACCCTGTTACGAAACCATAAACACATTTGACTGCATACAAAAATAACAAGATTGAGAACGACAACATAAAGTATTACACTGTAAACAACAAAATAAACGAAATCGGTACCAAAATAAGCACTCACATGTCGGTTTCAATCTATAGGTAAAAACACATCCCCTTACGAATTTTAAAGGGAAAATAGCACTGACATAAAGCGAAAAACGCTAAGTCAGTAATCAAAAAGGAATACGTTTAGCGTGCGCTGACTAGATAAAGGCAACGCAAAGGAAATCATCGATATAAAATTCGACATTAAGTATTTTTCACCAAATACAACGTTAGCTAACAACTGAAACATCTCAAACGTTATCTTAATGAGTAACTCCATCCAGGCTAATGTGGCAGTTAAGTATTTGAGTGCACGGTAGTCAAAAACTTGTTCGCTAGCTATCACTAGTATAGCAGTTCTCCCCACCAGCTGTTTTGTTTGGTAGTTTGCTGGCTAACGACGTCTGTGCCTGAGACTGGCTGGGAAATAGTGGACACTTTTCGTTTCCAAATGCCAGCTCTGTAATGCTCACTGATGTTCCTGTGTTGTTAGCCGTTTTTCTGGCTACGCAACTATTATTGCTCATCAGTTGATAATGACTGGCTGCCTGTCAGTGTCAGCTGAACCCAACTACCGCAGTCAGTTTAATATCTGAAAATATTTAACTGGCACACAGTTGGCGTCACGAGCTAATTTGATGGCAATTTGGACGTGAGGATAGATTGGATGTTGGCTAAGTGTTAGCTAAGCTAGCTAGCTTGTTTGAGAAAAAATGACAAATAGAAAAAGACCGTGAGTTCAGTTCACCTCTCACCAGTTATAACAGTCCAATACGCGTTATTATTCTGTTCTTTAAACCGTTGTTCACCTGATATCACAAGTATGACTTTGAAGACTTTTCCCCTTTCGTAGCTCACAACATCCGCTGCTGCTTCTTCTCTCGGGCTCTGGCCTTCTCTTCCGCTTGACAATTTTTCCGGGAACCTCCCACTTTTTGCAAGTAAGCGTATGACCAATGGTAAGCAGCATTCCTTTCACTTGTATTTACTCGATTTGGTGGGTAATTGTTATAGAAATTATCGATTATGGTCACATGGTTACAATTGTCAGTTTTTCCCAGTAGCTATTGATTAGAAATACGTGCCTCATATTGTTTATTTTCCTGTCTGGACGCAGCATGAGTTTTTTTAGCGTGTGAACACACGAGTAAAACTCATAAAGTTTTTGTTACAGTGTACTTCCCTCACCACGTAGTGGCACTGCAGCCCACATATACATTAATTTAGTTGCGGAGTTGGAAAGTCTGAAGGTACTGTAAGGCCAATGTGTTGCAGGGTAGAGGAAAAACAGCAGAAATGTCTAACAATTGTATAATATTTTATTCCAGCTTCTTGCTTTATTTTACAAATACAGACAAATAACAAGCTCTCATAAAAGCAAAGCAAGTGAAGCCAATAGATTGAAATCGTATGCAACTTATTATAAATATAGACAAATAGACATGTGAGAATATGCAGTAGGCTACATATTTCATATGATAAAATCACACCGCAATGTTCTTTTAGTTTCTACATAGTAATAAATGATTGAATGATTGCAAACACTATGCAGCACACGGGTAATTATGATGCGCTACTACACAACAGACAAATGACAATCAGTGTCTTTACATGCTTCTTATATGTAAACAACTCCAGACTGAAAGTAAATGTAAAGGCTGAAATGATAAAACATCTTGCATTGAGGTTGTAAATTATTTTTACATGATCAATATACTGCTCCCCCCTTCGTTAGTGGGTCACCTCCAGACCCCACAGAGGTTCAACTGCCTGGGCTTGTGTGCTGTTGATCACCTGGAGATCCCCTGTGTCACAGTCTTCCCTCCCTGCTCCAGTTTCAGCCTCTGGATACTCAGACTCTTTTGCGTTTGTTCCTGCTGGCTTCCCCAAGGAACCCTGGCTTGTTTGGTGGACAGGACTGGATCCCACCAAGTCATTCTGTCTGGGACAACTGAGCGAACTTCTAAGACCTTGGTTGTGTGTCGTGCTCACAGATGCCTCGATCAAAGGGGTCAGAGAGCTGAAGGCAGTGTGGAGCTGAGGCTGACCAGCGGGTGTGAGGGAGCTGCCGATGGGAGTGGGGGAGATGGAGGACTGGGGGTGGGCCTGGTCCGAGTTGACCTGAACACTGAGAGTGGGGTGGGATTGACTGAGACCTCCCGGAGAACAGAGGGGGTGAGAGCTGCTAACGGTGGGAACAAACGCCTTGTACATCTCCCGGGAGCCATGACACGTCGTCTGTGAGACTCCCTGGAAGTCAGGGCTAACGCCCAGGAGAGAGGGGCTGCCCCGATGGACCATGTATGGAGAGTTGGGGGTTGTTCTTGAGGTCTGGAACGGGCTGCACTGCGTTTCGAGTCCCTGTCCAGTGGTGCGACCCCGATCAGAGCAGTACAGGTGGATACACGATGACCTGGGACTGGATGGTCTCTGTGGGGGCTCTGTCTCCACCTTTTGTCCAAGGGTAGAACTCCTGCTCTGGATGGGCACCCCACTGTAGGCCCATATGTTCCCACCATGGTAGCTGATGGGTTCATTGTGGTGCGGAGGCCCAGCAGACACAGGGAAATATCTCTGTGATGCCGCCGACCAGTCATTAGCGGAGGTCACGTTGACGTTACCGTTGGGAACCATAGGAATGCCGTAGGGGTATGTTGAGACTGGAGCAGCGTAATGAGGCATGGTCATGTGACCCTGCAGGAAACGCATCATCTCATGAAGCTCTTTGGTCAGGCTGGACACTTCTTGATTTAGACCTGTCATCTGCAAAAGAGAAGAGATGGATTTGACGTTAGGTATACACAGTTGCTCCATGTAAATCTGCAGGTATAAAAACATAATAATAATTTGAACTAAATATAAGGTGAAGGATAAGCAATTGGAAGGAAAACTTCTAAAGGAACCATCTACGTTTTGTAATATTTTACCTTAGTAACAGTTACTTTCAATCGACATTGCCCACACATTTTGGCTGCTGTTATTCATAGTTTTATAAGTGTGTCAGGAGAGGCCTTTATTTGCATATCGACCCCATTAAGGGGCAATGAATGTGGAGTAAAATTTTTTATGACGAACAAAACATTTCAAACAGAACTTTTTTTTGCTATTCATTATCCATCTATTTATTGATGCTACCATCCATTCCTATCGACATATTTTAAGGCCATACCTCTTTGTTTATTTTGCCAATGTTCTGTCTCACCTCCTCCGTCTCCAGAAGCAAGTTGGCGCTCACCTGGAAAGGGTCTGTGAGTATAGTTACAGGAAAGAAAGTTAGTAATAAAAGACCAAAGAAAAGAAGACAATATATGTATGTTGACAATATGTGACCTATGACTGCCACTCAGGTAAAAGCATTACCTTTGCAGTTACTTTGCCCTTCACTGTGCTCTACGTTGAAGTGAAAAGAATGGCTATTGTCTTCAATTCCATCTACCACCCTGAGAAACACGGAAAGCCAAATTACATTAAACGGTTTGGCATGACACTGACTACAAAGTTAATTTGGGATATGAAGCATTGCACGTTTTACCTTGGGCTCAAGTCAAGCGGGCTGACACAGTGCAAAGAGGGAAGGAGAATCTTGGTTGGTCTGTTGCCCAAATCGGGGACACCAGTGGGCATAGGAGAAGGGGAGAACTCCTCACCAATCACTGGCTGAGAGCAAGGGCCTCTCAAGCCCCCAGATGGTGATTGACAGAGGCGATCCGCATTGAGGTGGCGAAGCTCCTGCCCCAACGAGCCAAGCCCGGAATGGTAAACAGGGCTGCTCATCCCATGAAGCAGGGGCAGCTTTCCTTGATTGGAGTAAACCCTGTCTTCACTAGACTCAACATCGTCTCCTTCTACGATGAAGGGCAGTTTGTGGTCCATGCCTACCCGCTCCTGAGTAGGGAAGGGGCGAAAGCTTTATTAAGCATTTATCAGTTAAAGCTTTGTGTATGCACTACTTTATCAAACACATTTATACTATTTACTACATTATGAAATATTTCAATTAGTCTAGTCATATTTAAACAGTCTCACAAATACATTATATTGGACATATCTGTACATTGAGTTATACCATACAAGTACATAATGCATGCAGAGAATTGTGCTTGTATTTGTTTTTTGGCTACCGGCTAATTGTAGCTTTTCAAGCCCGACTGCACAAATCGCCAGACAATTATTTTGTTGCTCTCATACAGAGGTATTTAACACTGACACATAGTAGCTGGAAATATACTCAGAGGTTTACACCCACGCAGACGCCTACACATGTTTATTTACAAGGACATGTTTTTCGAATCGAACACAGAGGTCAGACAAACACACTCAGGCTCCTAATGAAAGCTGCTTCTGCTGCAATCATAGCAGTCCTGGCAAAATGGACTTTGCTCCCGAAAGGAGCTTCAATGGAAATGGAGGGGGTCACGTGACCACGGGGCACCACAGTATTACGGGACTTGTAAAGTTCAGAGTAGAAGTATTTGATTTTATTACTTTATTTTATTTAATCAAGTCACGAGTCTGTTTTCAGTTTGACAGTATTTGACGTACTAGTGCTTAATGCCGACAGTCAAAGAGATTTGTTTCGGTGAGAACTAATCAGATCATGTATCTTTAAGATACAGAGATTGTCAGAGATTTATATTTGAACAATGCATTGACCTCTTGAGGAGATGTGTTGGTCCAAACTTAATTGAGTCAATTCATGAGTTAGAACAGGACAGACAAAGGCAACAAAACCCACTTACCTGAGAGAGCCTGGGAGACCTTGAAAACCTTGTCAATCCCTGCAGACACACAGAGTGAACCAAAAATAATTGTACCGTGGTAAAACATTTGAGAAGTTGCCGTTGTGTCCTACACACAGTATAGTATGTGTTAGTATTTCTGAGTGTATGTCTTTGTGTAAGCGTGTTTGTTTGTTTGTGTGTGCAGAATATGTAACAGGAGTAGGCTAATACAGAACGTGGCTTACCTCAGTGGCACTGCCCTCTCTCAGGTTGTAGGTGAGGTTGTGGTGGATGTCGGCGCTGAAGCGGCTGCCGTACTCAGGGTAGAGAGACAGCACCTCCCGCAGGGCCCGGCCACTGATGTACTGCAGGTCACAGTAGGTTAACGCCTTCACGTCCGCGTTGGTCTTGATCACCTGCTCTTTCCCCGGCAGGTCGGCCCCAATCAGGTCTCCTTTGCCTTGGATTAGCATGACAAGGACCCATGTTACCACCCCGGCTATATAAACGGTAATATTAACTCATCTAGGCACTCGTGGTGACTCGTTACTGAGAAAGACGAGAACAAACGTAGATATAAACAGAGCATCTAGATAAGAGTAGGATGCTGATTTGTGTGTAAGGGAACAGGGGCCGGACTAACCCAGGATGGCCAGGACCATGCCGTCCTTTAGGACCTCCAGGGAGCCCGAGCAGACAAAGTAGTTGGCCTGCAGGGCGTCTCCCTGTCGAATCAGGTACTCCCCCGGCGCGCAGAAGGAGGTCTTGATGTGCAGCGAGAGGGAGCGCAAGCAGCCCCTGCTGGCCCGCTCAAACACAGGGAGTTGCAGGATGTCCTTGTTCAGGTGCATGGCGATGTCCGCGCGCAGCTCGTCCGGGAAGTCGTGGAGCAGCTGGGCGGGAAAAGGGAGACTTGGTAAACCCACAATCAAGCTGTGTTGACACTACGGTCGAGAGTGCCATGGCGTGACGAACATGCGTTGTGGTGAAAATGTGTGATCTCAGAGTGGGGGGTTGTGTTTCCATTATGTTTCACTCTATATTTAAGGCTTAACGTTTCAAGATGTGATGTGTTGTGAAGAATATCAGCGTGTTGTGCTTTAGCAGTGAAGAATAGCTGGTCTTATTGAACAATCCACGCCTGACATCAACATTCCATTTGCCAATTATATCAATTGGTTGGTGCACCATATTCCACCATTAGTCATCTCTTCATTCAGCATTCCTTTAAGAATGTATGTATTTGTTTGCAGTTGAACTTTGATCCAAATGTCTAACATACACACATACATACATACACACATACACACACTTTCTCTCTTATGCAAAACTTAGTGGCACAGTAGCTACAGACAAAAACGTGCTAAAAGCAGCATATCTGTTAACTCCGACAGCACATAAATTGTGGGAGGTGTTAACGACTTCTCTCTCCTCTATTCCCATCCGGATAATTACAGACTACTTCTGACGGCTCCAAAGACAGACCCGGCAGTGTTAGCACATCCAGGGCTCACGATAACACGTGACCTTTTAAGGTGAGCAAAGACACTGGGAATTCAATTCACGAGACCTCGACACTCACAGAGACATCAGGCGTCCACGGAGGAACTGGATGTCAACGATTTTACATGCTACTTTGGAAAAGAAACTCGGGGATAGGTGGTGATTAGCGCAGACTTCAGAACCATGAACCAGAGCCCATCGAGTGGATTTGACAGCGTCACACCGAGGCGCACCTCGTTGGCGTTGATGCCGTTGTTGACCGACCAGGTGGTCTGGAAGTACTCGAGCATCCGCTGCTTCAGCAGCTGGGGCAGGCGGTGCACGCGGATGAAGTCCTTCAGGTCCTTCATGCGCGTGTGGTAGAGCGAGCGGCGTGAGTACATCCGCTGGATGATGGCCGTCACGTTGCCAAACACCACCGCGTGCATCAGGGCTGGACGAGGGGGGCAAGAGGGCACAGGGTCAGGTCAAGACGCAGGTCCTGGTAGGCACACTGCAATGAATTAGGATCCAGGACCACGCGTTACAATCGCACAGTCATCTCCTGTGTGACTCACCGCCCATGAGCATGATGCAGATGGAGAAGATCTTCTCGGCGTCCGTGTTGGCGCACACGTTCCCAAAGCCCACACTGGTCAGACTGCTGAGGGTGAAGTAGAGCGAGGCGATGTACGCGCTGGGCATGGAGGGGCCACCCGTGGTGCTGTTGAGGTAGGGGGCGTCCAGACGCTTGCCCAGTTCCTGTAGCCAGCCTGAGCAGAGATGGGACAGGAGAGAGGAAGAGAGGAAGAGGGGACGGGGGGTGAAATATGTATGGCCTCTGACACAACGGTCCATGGTTGTTTTGCTTTGTGTGTCCACCTGATTGATGCAACTCCGTTGGTGGTTGTTTCCGATGAGAGCGAGTTGTGTGTTTGTGCTCGCTCAACACTCACACACACACACACACACACACACACACACACTCACACACACAGAGGAAAACACGCACGCACCTGCGGAGAGACACTCACCTATGTCCCAGGTGACGGGGTCGCTACTCTCGATCTCGCGGCGGCCGATGACGTACCAGACGCAGGCCATCCAGTGGGCCAGCAGGGCGAACACAGACATGAGCAGGGTGAGCACCACGGCGCTGTACTGGGAGTAGCGGTCCAGCTTCTGTAGCAGCCGGAGGAGACGCAGCAGGCGCACCGTCTTCAGCAGGTGGACCAGGGAAGTCTGAGGAAGAGAGGGGCCCGCGTCAGTCTCGTGCCCGGGGAAAATGCTCGCCGTGCACAGAGACAACAGGCAGGTTAAGTATGTGGAGAGTGTGCAGTCATTCAGTAACCTATAGTATTGGTCTAGCTGCCGTGACTACTTGCTGCTACTGAACATCATAAGAAAAAGACAAAAAAAAAAGTGGTGGGGAAGTTCGCTGTCAATCCAGAACACGTTCACAAAGGTATCCAGACAGAGAGCAAACACTGTCGGAAGGCTTTTGAGTGCGTGAATTGCACAATGTGTCAGCCAGGGCATTGTGACATCCTTTGCGGCTAGCTATTGTAGGATTTGTCCTGTGGTGGATAAGTGGGGCTGGAGGACAGAGACACTCAATAGAGCTAGCGTTATTATTGCTGGTGCTCTCTGATCCAGAGCCGCAGGGGAGCACACCATCCCCCCCAAAATACACACATCCAGACTATTCAATCAGGGGAAAGATTTCACACTGTTCGACATGGAGAAAGGGATCTCTTTTGCTGAAATGGAGTATTCATTTTCGGTGGTCTGGGAGCATCTTGGCTGAGGTTACACTTGCAGGCATAGACAGATAATTGGTTTCTTTCTCTATCAGACCCACACACCCACGGAACCAATTACATGCAGCACATCACCGACTCACCACTGTGATGTTGAGGGCGTAGAGCAGGTCAAAGGGCAAGGCCGCGATAATGTCAACACAGAGCCAGGTGGTGCAGTAGTGGAGGCAGATGGAGCGGGCATTGTACACCACCTGACCCGACTGGCTCACGTAGGTGGTGCGGAAATTTAGGATGATGTCTACACAAGGGAACAGTGAAGCCCGGGAAAACACGCTTTTGTAAATCCAAATGTTGTAGCTTTATACAGAGTATTTATGAATCAACGGGATCTAACTCTCTGCGGAAGTGGCTCAAATAAATCAAAATGTAAAGTTTTAGTTATTGTGATTGAATTAACTTAAGTTCCGCTGTTCTGTTCACACAGCCAAATATTCAAACAACAACAACCAATAACAAAAACCTATAAAAAAACTAAAAGTGTAGAAATACCCAAGCACAAAGAATCAAAAACCGATTAGATTTGGTTGTAGATTGTAGACCGTTATAATAAATTCTTTCAAGATTAAAAAATTCTTTCTTTCAAAAACTAAGACTTTTCTTTATTATTGCCTTATCAGGAGGAATGATGTTTTAAAAAAATCAATTTAGCTATCTGACTGAAAGAAAAGGGGGAGGTGAATCGATTACAAGGATGAGAATGCGAATCTTAGAAATATCACATTGCATAGTTGTTAGATTGAATTGAGTACTGGATAAAGTACGTGATTCCTGGGAAATGGGCATTTCACGCCACCTACACTAATCAAAAGGGGCAAAGTGAGCGAGCTCTAATTCTAAGCGGTAACCTAGGGCAACAGAGACACCCTGAGTAGGTGATGAGAGAGAGAGAGTGGGGGGGGGGGGGGTGCAGACACGTGCTCGGCTTATTGCCAAGGTAACCACCACAGCTGGAGTGGTAGAAATTGATTTACACTTTAAGATTCTATCTCCAGCCTGGACTTATATAAATGGGGGTGGGGGGGTGTACAGGGTATCAAATCAAATCAATTCAAATTTATTTATACAGCACATTTAAAAACAGCACACGTTGACCAAAGTGCTGTACAGGTATAAACACATAAAATATATAAATACAACGAGCGACCATTAACATACCAATACACAGTCGTACCGAAAGCCAAGGAATAAAAGTGTGTTTTG
>JAVQIZ010202847.1:0-18450 GCA_036023535.2 Galaxias brevipinnis
CTAACCATCACTTTCATCGTCTTCTCCATCGAGGGGATCTTCATCTCCTTCCTCTTCCTCTCCACTGTCAGTTTCTCCCTCGTCTGACTGCTCCTCAGCATCATCGGAGTCGTCTAGTAGTCAACCATGAATATAACAAAGCAGACACAATCAAGCATTGACTCAGTGGTAAACGCAACAAATCACTCTTCAAACAACAGAACAACAGCAGGAAAGGGGACCATAAAAGAGAATATGGGATTAACATAACGGACCCTACTCAATCATAAGTATTTTCCCAGGAGTTGGGTCTCTGACCTGAGATGGCCCATAGAGCAGGCCTCTTCCCTTTACTATGAGATGCACTCCTATTGATCAGCTCATCCTGGCTGTCGTCTTCGTCCATGGCTGACCATCAGAAGACCAAAACCTGGTTCTTTCAAAACAAAGTTGGCGTCTTGACACGATACAAAAAAAAAGAAAAAGAAAAAGAGTGCAGAAAAGACATGGTCAGTTTTTTATTTTATTTTTCCCACTGCCTTCATCCTCCGGAAGAAACTTGTTATGATGTGGTCATTTAGGGTAATTTGTGGCAAATATTGAATTCTTACTGTCTGCCAGATAGCAGGTTCCTGTTAGAACAGTCAGGTAATTATTCTGCTATAATGTCTAGACAGTAATTCAAACATACTTTTTAAGTCCACAGCAAACAAAAAAAAAGCAAACAGCCTTTCAACATCAAAGAGAACACTTGGCTAGTTGGCTTTAAAATACTCTTTAATGGATTGACAATATTGTCATATCCTTCAGCTTAAGTCTTTTCACCTGGGCTTAGTTTTTTCTTAAAACAAATATGTGTTTAGTTCGTGAAGTTTTACTGCAAAAGATTACCCAATAGAAATTATGCAGTTATATTTAGCAAAGATGAACAACCACACGTCAATGCAGGTAACCCTCCACAATACTGAGTCAGAATCAAGCACCATGTAAAAAGCTGACGATAACAAAGAAATAATTTCGTTGCGACTTCACCTAAGCCAAGTCAGTAAACATCAATAACGTGCGTTTTAACACAAAAAATATAAACAAATGTTAATATATTTGTATAATTATATTTTATATATATAAAATGTGTGTGTCTGTGTGTATGATATATATATATATATATCAACAAATAGATGTGTGTAGCTTGATAACATGAAGCTTAATGACTTAAACGACTCTAGTGTTGGCATGCAAACAACCTTTGCCTGGGACTTTACACGAGGCAGTCTTTTTCTATCGTTTATCCAGTTCACTTGAATGATATGCTTGCGAGTCGCAATGCATAAGGCAAAGGAGCAAACAATGTGCATGCTCACGCTTAAGAAAATAGGCTTAAGAACGTCGCATTTAATGAAATGACCAAGTGCACAAATGCTACATGTTAGCATCCCTGGCTAATACGCTAGTTTAGCAAACCTGCACTGTTGTATTATGGAACCAGCCTAAGTAACGCAAGCAGGAGTGGCAAACTTCAGCTTACGTTAGACAGGTCACACTACTACTGGCTAGCTAGCTATTTTGCTAGCTAGCTAACGTTAGCCTCAAAAATTGATCTGCAAGCTCGCATGTGCAAATTACATTTGACGTGTCGCTCAACATACAAGTCAATGGTTTCAAAATGAGTGGGTTATGAGGATGTTTCTTTACACGTGCAATTTAGGATTTTACACCTACCCTTTCAGCAGTGCAAGGGTATGTTTTTATTAATTTGAAGTCCACGATTGTTGATTGACACCACCGGCTGGATAAGGACGGAAATGGCTGGTTGCACTCAAATCACGGTGACACTCTTAAAGATACAGTATATGTACCTTCATTGAAATCGTATTTAGCAAACGATATCAAGACGAAACATTGTACCCGGAAGAGTTATTGGTTGACACCACTTGCAAAATTTCAAAATGTTAACTTTTTATAAGCAGGTCCTTATTTGATCAATATGTTCGGATCAAAAACTTAAGGATCAACTGCATGTGAGTATAAATATATATTTCAGTTTAATATTAATACTTTTTTATTTGTTTTTACAAGGAAGGGGAAATGGTTCATATTATAATCATTTCTGGGACGATGATGGGAGGGAAAGGGATCATTTATTATTTGTATTGTTTTTGCCTCACCCATCTCATCCTAAAATAAAAGCGTTTTGTCACAAAAACCAACTACTGGTTTAATATCTGTGTGCTTATTTCAAATTTAATATATACATAAAAATAAACTCCATAAAGCAATACATTAAGAAAAAATTGGCAAAATCAATGCTTTTGTTTTGTATTACATGTTCTGTACATAAATAAAATATATTTTCAATGAATTAACAAAGTTTAAAAAGAGTGGTTTAAACTTTTTTCTTGAATATTACTTTTTCCCATATATATTACACATGTATCTAAATTACTAAATCCATGTTAAAGACCACCTGTTCTATTTGTATACAACAAAATTATTTGGGCCTAAATCAATTGAGAACAATGTTTTATTTTTTTATATCCATAAAGATTATAATCGACTTTGAAAATGTCCGAAACGTCTTAAGTTTACATTCTGATATAGGTAGACTTGAATTAGGTTCCTTCCCTTTATTTGTAAAATCATCTGTTAGGAATTGTCCAGGTCTTCCCTAGAAAACATTATGACCAACATAAAGAACCAACGAGGGAAATGCAGTAAATTATCATCAATATTACTTGTCTCTATTAGCTTTTTGCCAATGAAAAGAGAAAAATGCAACTCATTGCCAAAGGTACACATTTATTAGACATATGGATGCTTACAAAACTGAACATATTTATTATTTAGAAATAAATGGAATTATGAAGTTGTTAAACCTATTCATTCGTGCTAAATATGAATATACTAACTAACATAACGTAAGTGTGGAACCACGCGAAAGAAAATTGATTCGTGTTTGAATTGTGGTACTGCCCTCTGCTGGTTATATACTGTAAATGTAAATAGCTCTTACATAACAGTGGCTAATCATGCCATTATATTTTTCCTTTGGAGAATGGATTGTCAAAGTCCATAGTTTGAAATAGACATGTTAGCAGGTTTTAAGACTAGAAAGACATTAGACTATATAAACAAAACAAAATGAATATAACATAAACCATATTGGTAATACATATCAAGTTGCTGTAAAGATCAGAGAACATAATGTTCTCGTTTTCTGACATTTTGAAAATGGAGGTCTACCCATGCAATTGCTTAGGGCATCACAAACATAATTAGATCTTATGTGTAGCATTTTGTAAGCCTAGCTATATGATATAGCCCTACAAATAAAAATATAATATTCTAATATAACATATAAAAAGTGATGTGTGCCAAATTCAATAAAAACATTTTGCATGGATATAATGATGGTATAAATATATGGTAGAATTCTGTATAATGGTAGAATACAGAGCTCGTAAATAATTGAGTGTTCCCTGAATGTTCTTTGAACAAGCTACAGTACAGTTGCACTACCCCCATCAGTTCGGATCACACTGTACTATTCGTTCCCACTGGCTTCACTACTGTCATGCTGCATCCTTGGTACGTGCACAACCACACTCTTCTCATGGCAACACTGTACACAAGCGAACAGAGTTCAACCACTTTCAACAGAATGGGTAGGGCGCACTTTCCCCAATCGTGTTTAAAGTGAAGTGTCTTGCCTCCAGATGACAACGTTACATCGTAGTATGCCCCTTTTAAACTAAATTAATGTTGTCCTTCAGTCATTTGTTAAAATTGTTGCCCACAAAAGGAAATTGATGACGTGAAAATGGTTCATTCCCAATGCTGGACGTGCAAAAATGAACGCACCGCACCCCAACTATAAGTCTACGAATCCACCAACCTCAATGGTAGTGGCAAACACGCCCTTCGAAGGGTTTAATTCGATGGCTGTCTGTACTGGGCGGGTTTTATTATTCAATCTAGACAACGTACTGGTTTTACAGGACGTCAATATATGTTAAATTTGCATAACCAGGTCAGGTTGCAGATGCAGAAGAGTGGGCAGGGTTCGGGCAGTGTAAGTGAGCTGAACTTCAACGTTGGTGTACAGTATATTCCTAAAATCATCTAACTTTAATGAAATAATATGATGCATATTTTTTTAACAAAGATGTTCAATGTTTCTATACACGGTAGCGTGGTAGTCACTCAAGCTAGGTGGAATTTTTGTGTCCTGTAACATATCTACTCAAGAAAACTTCAGAATGGGAAGTAGCTCAATTTCTACTTATTCTTCTTATATTTGTATATATGTATTTAAAATGTAGATATTTAATTGCGTCTGTAGGTGCTGTGTGTTGTTTCTTTCAATAGTTTCTCATCTCGATTATTACTTTCAAATTTAGGAATGTACTGATTGAAACCCTTCCTATATTGTGCTGCTGAAACACGTTGGAATTTTGATGAACATGTCGAGAGCAAATATGTCTTTCCGTCCATGGTCCCTATGTACCTGCTTTGACTAACAACAAAAAAAAAAGATTTACTAAATTATGATTCTGCATTGTTTGCTCTGTTTTGAAAATTATCTGACGATTTTATGGTTAAGCCTATTACTTTATTAGACTGTTGCCAACAAATGGTTTATCATTTAAAAAAAACATGCCTTTTTTTCCTTTCACAGACTGGAGTTTTTTTTCTTTGCTATGCGCTTACAGTCTTTGAAATCTAAAAGCAGGTAAGCCACTGACTAACGCACATTGCGCGTGTTCCTTATTCCACTGTGCGTGTGACAGCGGCTAACCTGTTTTTGGGGATACCTCACATTCTCTTTCTGCTTGGGAATGACCATTAGTTCTAGTCAGCCAATTCATGACATGGCAACTGTCTGCAAACTGTTCATCATGGCATCTCCTTTTTTCCACAATGTAGGGATATGTTTCTGTTCACCGTGACTGCTCTCCCTGTGGCCTTTTTGTGTATTGTATCCTGTAGCCACTTCTTACAAGTGACTTGACCTCTTTTATGCCATCTGCTTTCAGAACTCACAGGCTACCGGCCAGTGTGTTTAAACCGATTATTATGTTATTATTTCATCAGTGTTTCAGTAAATAATTGTATATATGCATCCTATTATTTGTTTTGTACCTATACAATGCCTCAGATCAATGAAAGTGTTTCTGTTAAAAAGTATCCCAATGAACAAGTAAACGGCTTACTCATGTCAATGGCTATCAGGTGATGCTTTAATTCCTTATTCCTCTTTGTGTTGTTTCAGTGTTACTGCCTGGGCTGGCTCAGTGTGACACAGAGCGATAGATAAGGGCAGTGCATGTGTCAGGCTCACGTCGGCTCATTCATCATCATAATAATGTGGACGTGCAGTGGCTCACTCACTGCTCACTCACAATTACAGAGCCATATCCCAAACACAGACGATACGTTTACCCATGATATCAGGGTGTCACGTCTGGGAAAACCCCCACGCCTTCCACATATTTTCTGGCATTGATCATTTATCAGTCTTTTCCCATCCAAATGAGTTCAATGACCCTGATACTGCAATGTGGTTAGCAACACACACACATGTTTTTGTTAAGTGGTATTGATAAGATTTGAGCAAACCTATGACACTCTAAAACACATAACATAACTTGTTAATATTCTCCTGGTTATGAGGTTGCTGCCATAATTTAAATGGGCAATGGTGTGTGTGTGTCTGAGATTGTACATGTCTGTAAATATGGCCTTGGAGTGACAATTGGCCACAAAATAAAAGAAAGTAAAACTCCCAAGAAATTATGAAACTCTATGGACTCAATTAAAGCCACTATAGGCAACTTTTTTGTATTAACGTATTATCAATACCTTTCTGCAGTTTGCACATTGTAATATCTATGAGATAATGAAACAATCAGTGTTCAGATCAGTCCTCCTTGAAGTCTCAATAGTCAATATAAAGGTTGTCTGCCACCTGGCGTGATCTCATGTGCAACTGACGATTAGCTTTATGGCACAAGTACGTGCGTCACTAAATCAGGAAGAGACGCCCATACTTGGAGTATTATCGTTGATCAGGCAAGCGATATGCAGTGAGCACGAGCATTCTGCATACCCTCTTTGCCACGGTTAGGGAAAATAATCACAGCAGGCAAACTGTAGAGGCCACCAAAAGCACTTCTTATAAGAAACTACCTAGAGCTGCTTTAAACGTCACTTGAACCAGAAGCTAAAGAAGGGAAAACAAATCTATTTTTGTCTGTCTTTTCCTTATGTCTGTACTTTCTCCTGAGACGGGGTCACATGATCTGCTATTGAATATCACCCTTGCATCACGTTGGTCTAGTTGGCTATGCGTATTTGTTTGAGGGCGTGTGTATGTGTCCTGGGTTTGTCAGGTAGGTGTCAGAGGAGTTGCACCAGGCCAGAGGAGTGTCCAGACGGTGGCAACAACGTGGATTTCCAGCTTATCCAACCTCTGCCAAGTCACCCGCCCCCCCAACCTGGTCGCCACATAATCCTGTTCCACGTAATTAATCCACGTTTTCCAACTGTCTAGACAGTTTTTGGGATAACAGACCCATTGTAAACAAGTCCCATTTTCAACGAAAATCACCAGAACTAACACTTTTTTAAAATTTACTTTACTTGTGTGGAATTCTAACACAAGATGACGTTGAGAAAGATGACGTTGTGCTTTTCCTTGGATTCCAACTTACAAGTGTGAGGCGGTACAAATATTGACAGAGCTATGCAGGGTTTGTCTCGGGGGTATAGGGGCACCACATGCCACCCTGTGTCATGCCGCCAATGTTTATTCTTCATGCTGAACAAACATGGCAGGAGATGGGTGGCTCTCCCCGACATGTATCGCAATTCTACAGTCGACTCACCTCCTTGCTTTTCACATAATGTTATAATACCTTTAAGAGATGACATACAGATACTTCATTATTATTTAGAGTTACTGTACCATACCGTGTGAATGACTGCAGTCTGTGAGACAGAAGAGTTCCTGCACAAATAGAATAGAATGGTGATAGGCAGTCACTGCCAACCGGTCCAAGAATGAATTTGCATTCAAACTGTATGCAGCTCAGCCATCTTGAAAGTTGACATGTATACACTGGGACACTGTATCGTTGAGGCAGCTGGTGCCAGCTCATGTGCTCCACGTGTGTGTGTGTGTGTGCGCGTGCATGTGTGCGTGTCATTACCCCTACTGGTTCCAGGATGTAAGGCTCATTTAACCCTGCACCCAAGGAGGCCCTTATATAACACTTCCAATGAGCCACCTCTACACACGCCTATCATGATGTCCTCTATTTATCATGCATTATGAGACATGGGACTGCGCTACAGCAACGATTCAGGAGGCCATTAATGTTTAAATGCATAAAAACATATTCATAATGGCCCAGGAGTTATGTGGAGGGTGGAAGGGACATTTTTAGACTGGTCTACACACACTACAATGTTAAATATTAACTGCATGGGATTCCACAGCATACAAGTTCCCTGTGTGGCAGTAAACCAGGTATGAGGTGGAGATCTGCATCAATGTGAATAAGTCAAAATATTTCATTGTAGATACTTAATATTAATTAAAAACACAATCACACCGCTAGATGTTATCTAAAACAATTCACAGGTTTTTATTATTATATTTAAATACACAGACAAAGTAATAATAGGCCTCTAGGTAAAGGTCGCTAAGTTATTTTACATTTCATACATACTTTGAAATGTACAGTAGCCAAATGCTGTAAATATATCTTTCTTATGTATATACAGTATGTATAGAATTGTAGTCTGTATAACGACAGTAGTTACAGAGACGGGGGGGGGGGGTTAAGAGGGACGTAGAGGACATAAAGTGAACAGTGAACACGTCTCTTGGCCCTGTGGTCCTTGTTTTATCGCCATGACGACTCTCTGGATGTCAGGACTGTAAGACACACAAACATAGGCGGGGTGATGATCCCTTTGCCGGGTTTTGATTTTGGAAAACACTTTGAGTAGATAGGGGACAGCAAAGCATGCCGGAGAGCAACAGAGGTAGCCTCTAATCTCTGATCGAAAGATCAAATGATTACCCTTCTCCCTACCAGCCAAGCCATAGGATTAAGGTGATTTGACCCGTGGAAGAGCAGGGTTTCCCGGGAGCTCCCTATCTTAAGCATGCCTTTTCAAACGAGGGATGGGAGGTGTGGAGATCACGGAGAGATTGGTCCCGCTCTGTCATCTCATTATGCCCAGGAAACACCACAACAGACCAAAACAGAGAGTATGTAGAGAAACCTCACACACCAGCAAAACGTTGGCCAGCGATAGCTTGTTTGTCAGGAAGGCTATGTCGGGATCAATTAGTGTCTGACAGGTTTATGGACTGTCAGGAAGAAGCGGGGAACAAAATGCCTGGGCCTTCGGTCAGAACTCCCCTATTATCTCAGGGTCAGAAACATCCCAGACGAATGCAAAGCGGGATCGCTCGCGGGTCAAAGGTTGTGCGGTGTGTAGAAGTTGGGGAGCCAGAGTCACTCAAGCGCACGGAAAAGACAGGAACACACAATGACGCCCACCTCTGGAACGAACGGCGGCCCTGTTTGAACACCTTGACAATATGACCCCCCCGTGCGACTCCAATGAAGCTAACCCTTTAATGCACATCAAACGATGGGTTGCCATTCTGTGGGGAAGCACCATGCTTTGTACTTATCCAATCCAGTGGGGGGAACGGCTGGATTGAGGGTCAGGGTTGTCTACCTGGGAGGTATTCAAACAGGGCCCCTGGCTTCGTACACAGCGAGGGAACGGGGCAGTGCAATACATTTGGCACAGAGCCCTGACGTCCAGGCTCCTGCTCTTTGGAAGTCAACGGCCACCAAAATAGAAGGCAAGTAGAGCAACACCACCCCCGTTACAGAGAGACACACCGCTCTTACATATACAAGTACGAGGCAACCTTGATATGGCTCCAGGCACGTTTTTGCTTTGGCCACTGCAACAACGTCCACATACACAATCGCAAACGCCTGCTGCGGTCATTCCCGGTTTTTACAATACTTGTTGTTACAGTATACGGTTCTACAATGTGTGGGGGGGGGGTTATGGTGGTGGGGGGTGGGGGGGTAAGGAAGGGCCCACAGCTGGCCTGGGGTTAGGAGTACAGCTGGAGGAGCTACTGTTAGGGTTAGGTTAGGCATCCACTTAGAGGGAGAGAGAGAGAGGGAGAGATAGAGAAAGAGATAGAGAGAGAGAGAGACGGAAGAAAGAAAGAAGTGTTCACTAGAAATAGAGAGCGAAGGCGATCGAGAAAACTAAGCGAGAGAAAAAAGAAAAAGAAGGTTGAGGCAAGAGAACGGTGGACATTAGCAGAGAGGACACCAGGACAGTGCTGGGTAGTAGGCAGGTCGGTAGCTAGGAAACAGTCAGCCAGAGGAAAGCCGTTAAGGAGAGAGCTCAAAGAGGGAGAGGGGGGTATATTGAGGAGGGAGGAGAGACCACCACCACCACCACCACCACAGCAGCAGTATGCGACACCCCACCCACCCCCACCCCCAGGCTAGGGCTGGTATCGAGGTGAGGTTGGAGGGAGAGACGGAGGGTCGGGTGGGCCCGACGAGCAGGGCAGGGCAGGGCAGAGAGAGGGGAGCTGCAGGGTCTCACACATACACACCCTCGGGGTTGAGACTGGACACCAGAGGGTTCTGCAGGTTGCGGGGGTGTCCCAAGAACTGCTTGGCCGTGGGGCGGGGCGGCGACTCCGACGGAGGCAGGCCGAGACCTAGAGTGGAAGGGGGGCGGAGGCAGTTAAGATATGCAAACTGTCAAAATAAAGTGTGTGTGTGTGTGTGTGTGTGTGTGTGTTCATCCGTTTGTACCTCCGTTCTGGTAGCTGTCCTGCAGTAGGTGTGCCAGCTCCAGCTGCTCCAGCTGCTCCAGCTGCTCGTGGAGGTCCGTGCGGGAGTGTGTGTGCGCGGGCAACACCCCGGCCTGCTGGATGAACTGCTGCAGGTTACACTGCCTCAGCTCCTTATTCAGCTCCGCCAGCTCCTCTTGTTTCTCCTAGGGAGCAGGAGAGTAGAGGGGACCGCCAGTTAGGCATAAACTCAGAGCTCAGTTATCAGTATTGATGATTACAAAACATGTATCTGGCCAATATGAGTTAATATAGCTGTTAATATAGACCGTACTATGGTTAGTAATGAAGACTCTCAATATGGCAGCATTTGTCTTGTGAAGAGAACACTTTTGCATGAAATGTCTGTTTATGCCACAAGGGGGCAACAAAGTCCATAGCACTCGTCTCAATGGTCTAAGGCACAACATCATCCGTCATCATTACCACCACCAGACCACATACGCACATCAACAGTCAGTGAGTGAGTGAGTCAGACAGACAGCAGCAACCGGCTGAAAACAGCCTGCTTTGATTTCAGTGTAACAACTGAGGAGGAATGAAGGACAACGCTCCCTGAAACAAAGAGTGTGTGTGTGTGTGACCACTTATCTGATTACAGCTGATCGATACCTTAAACATAAACAAAGACATATACTATTGCATATAACGTTACAGAGTTACAAAATAAAGCTATACCTCCGGACCAATAAATCCATTTACGTTTTGGGATTATACATGATGAATCTATAACAGTTATTCAGAAAATGGCTGTATCTTCTATGGAACAAAAATCGTCCTACTCGGTTGACGGTCCACTCTCCGTGCTAGCAAACAGACCAACTAATATAACCTTCAGCATTCCATCCACCAAGTTATAGATTAGCCTGAATATGGGTACACTGAAGTCAGTTCATCATGAAAACCTCGACCTTTCACCCCATAGATTGACTTTTGACACACAAAACAAACCTTTCAATCAACCCGATCGACTACTCACTGAAGCTCCGTCGATAAGAGGAGCGATCGGCATGGGCAGAAATAAAACGGCCTCGCGCCACTTCATTTAATGGACTGTGTGCACGTGTGTAACTGATCCACCGTGGAGCGGACCGGCTGAGGCAGCTCACACCAGCACGTGCGTTTCCGCTCCTTGGCAGACAGGAGGCCTGCGCTCCTCAGCCCCAGCCTCCGCTGAAAGGCCAGGCGTGCCGGGACCCATCCACAATCGGTGCCTCTCGCTCCCTAACCGACAGAGTAGGAAACTTTATTATGGCTGATGAGGATGTTGACATCGACTAAACATCTTGGCGCCGACTCTTGCTTTCGCCCGAGGGCACGGCACGTTTGTTTAGATAGGTAAGGCCTAATGATCGTTCAGCCACATGGCCAGCCGGCGCAAAGGGCACGGCCGCGTTGCCAAGCGGTGGGGTGGCCCTGCTGGCGATGCTTTGGCTGGGCTCTGCACACTCCGCTAGCTGAAGAGCAGTGGGACTGGGGTCTGTGTGTTTGACCGCGAGGCAGGCGTCATCCCCGTTCTCATTGGCCACGGGCCTGCCATTACCGCGCCCCAAGGACCCAGTCTACCTCCAACCCCCCCCCACCCCTCCCATTCAGATGACTGATGGATCCCAAACGAGCCCCCTCATTGTTTTTTAATCAGTTTCCCAGGCAGCCATTACGGTGGACCCCAGTGAGACGGCCTGCCTGGGCCTCGCACACTGCCGCTGCAGCCTCTCCTAATGAGGAGCGGCAGCAAATGGATCGAGGCCGTTCTCATTAGCCCGTCCCGGGGAACACGCTGTGGGACATTAGGTGGAGCGGCGGCATGAACGGCCTGCATCTATCACTGAGCGAGACGGAGGCGCTCTAATGTGTCGCAGGTGGGCCTGCGTGCCGTGGCCGTGCCGGGACGCCACCGGTCGGCCCCGGTGTGGCGTTCCACGCGGCCTCCAGTTTCCCACCACGGCCCGGGGAAGGTTTTATTTGCAGAAAACAGTTTTACGGGAATGGCAATGACAACGCTCTCCATTCCCAGAGCAACAACTTCCTATAATCAGTAAACAAGACTGGGATGACTCCAAAGGTCGGGCAATAAAAAAAAAAGAGTTGATCCAATAAAAAATGTAAAAAAAAGCTACCATACTATGAAAGAACAATCTTTATTCGGTTGCTTTTTCTTTTTTGTTACAGGAATACAAGGACAGTGTGTAGTCACTGAAATACAAACACCGCTGGTGTACATCGCCTAGGCAACTCATTGAGCGACGTTTGTCACAAACGCTCTCTCCCGTCAAGCTAGTCCGACGAGATTTAACACCAGCAACATAACAAAACCATGGAGTTACCAATGACATCATTACAGGATCACAACTCCTTGAACAAATAATGGCTTGTCAATCACCGTGAGCAAAACATTTTAGGGTTGTTCTTGTAGTGTTTTCTTTTCTTTTTTTTTTTTTAAAGAGTGAGTGTCTTTGCGCTGGTGAGTGTGTGTCTGTGGTCTGCCGCTGTGGGCTGGCAGGAGTGCTGCGTCTAGACTAGGCCCCGGGGGGCATCTGTGGGGCGGCCTGTGGTGGTGCTACACCCCTCTCTCCAGGGCCAGGCCCTCCGTCCTTACCTGCACCAGAGACTCCGCCTTCCCCAGGGCCTTGTCCGCCTCGGACAGCTGCTCCTCCAGCTCCGCCCCCTGCCTCTCCTTGCTCTGGAGCTCCGCGTTGGCCACCTCCAGGGACTCCTCAGGGCTGGAGGCCCCGCCCTGGAGCCCGCCATTCCGGCTCTCCCGCTGGAGGTCCTGCTCCAGCTCGGCGGCGCGCGCCGTGAAGTCGTGGAGCCGCCGGCCGCAGTCGTCCATCTTGGCGTGGAGCTCCCCCAGCTTCCGGCTCATGCCCCTCTCGTGCTCCGCCTCGGCCCGCAGCTCCTCCTCCCAGTGGGGCTCCTGGGCCAGCTCGGCCCGGTTCCGCCGCAGCGTCTGCTCCAGGGCCTCCACCTCCTCCCGCAGACGGGCCTCGGGCAGCGGGGAGGGGCTGGGTGTCGGCGAGGGCCGCTCCCAGACACGGGACTCCCGCTCCAGGCTCTCCAGCTGGACCTCGATGGCCCTGAGTCTCTCCTGTTGCTGCAGAACCTGCCGGAACACCTCCTCCTTGGTCTGCCCGGCCGGGGGGGAGGGCGAGGGGGACAGAGAGTGGGGGGAGAGGGGTCCGGGCGAGGAGGAAGGAGAAGGAGAGGGAGAGGGGGAGTCCCGGGGAGACCTCCTCAGCTGCTTGACTTTGGTCTTGGGGGAGGTAGAGGGGCCCAGGTTGAAGGTGAGCGACTTCTTGGGCTGGTTCCGTTTGGAAGGCTCCGGTTCGGGGTGTTTGGGCAGGGGGGTGAGGCGGTCCTGGCTGGACCCCGGCGCGTCACTGCTGCTGGGGCCCGTGCGGCGCAGGAAGAACTGGACCTCTCCACTGTGCTGGCCCAGCTTGGCCAGGGACTCCAGGGGCCTCTCAGAGGCCAGTAGCTGCCTCTCCGTGTCTCTCAGACGCTGGATCAGAACGTAACGGCCCGTCTGACCTGAAGGCACAGAGACACAGCGTCACACACACACACACACACACACACACAGCCACAAAAAAGATAAGTCGGCCCGGGTTTTTGTTGAATAACCATTTAAAAACATGCAAAGGAATTCCGGTCTGAATCGCTCATTATCGCTCTGAGCTAATGGGCTGACGCAACATCTGCATACATCTGCATGGTGTGGAAGATCTCCAGCTACACTTTGTCGGCACAGATCAAGCTCATTCCCTGCCTTATTCAAATAAGAGTGTTGTGTAGGGCTTATACAACACACAGAAATGTTCGAACAAACTGCCGTTCTCCACGAGGACCCTGAAATGAGGACATAGACTCCCTAATGAGCTGCCAGACAGGCAGACTGAAAGACAGAGTGGTATGCAGGCAGGCAGGCAGGCAGAAAGACAGACTGGTATGCAGGCAGGCAGGCAGAAAGACAGACTGGTATGCAGGCAGGCAGAAAAACAGACGGGTATGCAGGTAGGCAGACAGGCAGGCAGTCAGACAGGCAGACTGGTATGCAGGCAGATACAGGACAGACAGACAGGCAGACAGAAAGGTATGGAGGCAGGCAGACAGACAGACAGACAGACAAGTATTCTGGCAGACAGACAGACAGACAAAAAAGGCAGACAGAGACATAGAAGGAGGGATATGCTAATTTCAGCGATTAGGGGCTGGCACTGCTGAGCGTGGCACCGCTTCAGAACAGACTTCGGGCTCTGCTCCAAACGGGCCCCTGGACCCTTTATTTAGGTCAGTGGACAGTTTGAAATGTGGTCCTTAATGTTGACTGAACTAGAAACAGGGTCGGTCATGTAACTCATTAGAACCCAGGTTCACTTTAAAATGTCTATCCCGATGACCCCGCCACTATGGGGCAGTCAGTTTGGAATGAGGTCTGCTTCAATGAATGGGAGGGTACTGACCAATGGCCTGGGCCAGGGCGATGACCACATCCTGGCAGGAGGTCTCCTCGGACAGGCCGCACACCACGCGCACCACTCCGTCCACCCACACCTTGAGCTCCATCTGGGGGCCGGGGCAGGGGCTTCGGCTGGCACTGGTTCACTTCCGCTGGGGCTCGGCTCGGCTCAGCACAGCATGGCCCCGGAGCGCTCGCTGCAGAGGGGGACAGAAGCGAGACACATCAGTGAGCTACTTTGCAGAGAGGGCAAAAACAGTCGAAAGAAAAAAGCGCACGCCATAAATTATATCCACTTTCAAAAAAATAAAGAAAAAGAAGACAGTTTTATAACTGAAAAATGGAAGCTTCACACGGCAGGGGAGCAAGATACAGGAGTGGCAGAACACGCGGCTACAGCGTTCAACCCTCTCCCCCCCCATCCACCCACCCCCCCACACACACACTGAGCGTGTGTCAAGTGTGACACGGCTCGCTGCCGTGAGAAACCGCTGGCCGCGAGCGGCGGTGTCATAGCCACTACCCCTATCCATTATCCACCCTCCGGGGAGCATCTGGGCTAGCAGCGGAGCATCCACGCAATCCAGCCTCACGCTGACGTCAGCTGGGGAGGGCAGGGGGGAGGGCTGAGCCGGGCAGGCTGGAAGCCACGAACGGAGAGGCCGACTTCCAGCCCACCGAACCCTGGAGGGAGAGGAGTGGGTTTGGGTTTCCGGGAGGTTGGCTAAGAAGGCCCCCCGGTGATACCTTGTGGACTGGATTGGTGGGGGGGGGTTGGGGGGGCAGATCTGTAAGCCAATTAGCTTGCCTCACTGGTCCCCTTCAAAGCCCCTCCGATAGCTTAGGGGTGAGAGGAACAGACAGACAGAGCAGAAAGGCTAAAGGAAGTGGGATAAGAAGAGGGATGTGGTTTTTGCATGAGGGTGCACTTTGGAGTGGTTAGAAGTGTGTGTGTGTGTGTGAAGGAGTGTGTGAGGGGTCCACTTTGATCTCTCTCCCCAGGGGGAGCCAGAGGAGCAGAGGAGCAGAGCAGCAGGTAGTCTACCCCCCAGGCATAAGCGTACAGAACGGATCAACTCACAAACTCTCCAAAAAGAAATGCTGGGCTGCTCTGACAACCCAACTGCTGGGTTAGACTTGCTGGGTCAGCGTTTGGGTTGTTATAACCCCTTTTCGGGCTGCTTGCTGCAACGCTCAATGCGTGCTGGGTCACGATGAGCCAAATTACACGGTTTATCAAGTCAACTGGTTGCTGTCAAGTTACTTATTTCTGTACTATCTTTTCATGTTACATTTAATAACTTGTGATAGCTGACTAAACATTAACGACAGGTGATAAAGTATGATCCGAGCAATTGCGCAAGCGTTTAACAAGGTTCACTTTAAGCTGAAGTTACAGATAGTTTAAGCATACTTCAAAGGCCTACAACACGACTTTAAGTGTAACGGATGAAAGGAGCAGCCAAACACAAAAACCCAAACCCACACAAGGCGCCTAGGCCCTGGTTTTGGCGGAGGAGGAGGAGGAGGAGGCGTAAACCCAAACCCACACACGGCGCCGAGGCCCTGGTTTTGGTCGAAGAGGATGAGGAGGCGAATCCAGCTGCAGCCCTCCATTACAGTCTGCCTTGGCTAAGCTCCAGTAGCGGTCCATAGGGGAGCTGCCCTGGAACGCACTGACTTCATGTGCCAGGCCCAGGAATGCCTCCCCTCCTCCCCTCCTCCCCTCCAGGCTGACCTGACCTACTCACATCCCAGCCTCACTCGTCAGGTATTTGGAGGGGGCGACCAGTCACAGTGCCGGGCGGCAGCAGGCTCTGCGATGTGGCAACATCCTCGAGGGAAAGAGGCGCTCACCGCCTCCAACGTGAGGAGGAAGAACCACGACGCAAAGCTACCTGAGGAGATGGCTCACCGTCCTGCTTAGATAAACGGTGGTGGAGAGCACAAGGGACCCACGGTCCGACCATAGAAACACCTTTGTCATGACTACGCTCGGCTGTTTTCATAGCAACACGAGGTTGGGGGGGGGGGGGGATTTGAACAGGGAGACCAGAGAGACAGTAGGGCCTCTACCCAGGGAGCAGCACACCATGTTGCAATCTCCGACCGTGTGGGCACGCCAGCCGCAGGGTTCAAGGTTTACTCAGATAAAGAATGAGCTTTTTTACCTAAAGAGCTTTGGCACAAGCCTTATCGCCACTTCCTGTACTCAAAGGCAAAGCCATAAAAGTACAAAAGTTCAAATAAAAACACCCGGGGTTTAACTCCTGCGCTGGCTCTCGTCAGGCGTTGGGGTGGAAGAATGTTGCCTTACAGGCCCCTGTGAAGGAACGGAGGGCAGGAAAACCAGACAGAGAGGCAGACCGACAAACGGACAGACAGGCTGGAACAAGGAGCACTTTGTCTCGTCCAAGGCCAACACTGTGGCACCCACACGCAGGCACGGCCAACACAGCGTCGACAGAGATCCCATCAGATACCTGGGAGACGGAGGGCACCACAGATAAAACAGCAGGCAGAGAGAACGAGGGATTTTCACTCCCCCGTTCCTGTGAGGGTTTGACCGTCTCTCACGTTATCACTGCAGAACAGCAACCGCACGTACCAAAAAGAAGATGTTACATAAATAAAGGAGAAAAAAAAGGAATTAGTAAAAAGGAAGTGGCTAGTCTGAAAGTCCCTGACTGCCTCTTCACCTGTCTGGGACTGATTGGTTAAACAAGTCTGTGTCCTGACAACACACACACAGACACACACGCACACGCACACGCACACACACACACACTGCAAGCTGACAGGTATGTTATTACGTAGTGATTTTTATCTCACACACAAACACTAAAGTCAGTGTAACGCGATCAACTCCACCAACAGGAACCGAGGCAGGCTGGTGATCTCAGGTTACAGCCTATTGTCCCCCATCACAGGGAGAACAGCAGCAGAGAAACACACAGACGTCCTCCTGCTAGCCTTAGGTCCCAACAAATACCCCACTACAATGAGAGCAGTGACGGTCTGAATAAGGTCAGGACAGGCCGAGCTCCGTCAAATCACGGACCTGGTCTGGCCGTCGTCTCGGTAACGTGCTGTGAATAAGCCGACCGGCTGTCCACCTCCTCCCTCCTCGTCAAAGCGGTTCAGACAGACGCCACAAGTCAATATGGAGACGGCTCTCCAAAGTCGTCGGCAGCTTGCGGCCCGCGGCCCACACACACACACACACACACACCCTCCCCGCGGGTGCATGCAAAACACACACTCCTCCACACGCTGTTCCACAAACCTCGCCCGCTCCACCCACAAGCCCCCGGGCACGCACGCACGCACGCACGCACGCACGCACGCACACACACACACACACACACACCCCGCCCTGGCCCTGAGAGTATAGGGGCTCTCCTCCGCTCCCCTCCAAAAAGCTTGGGCCCAGCCCACAGCAGAGGGGCCGGAGGGGGGCCGGGGGAGACGGGGTTGAAGGGGAAGCCGTGATTACAGGCAATCAGACCCATGCGCCCTTCCCTCTCATCCCCGTCCAGCTCCTTGTCTCTCATCACGGCCTGCCTGTCAGCCTGCTGGTGCCAGCCCTCTCTGGGGAGCTCCCCTCCAGGCGCGTGACTGGTTGGGAGTCAGAGGGGATGAGCTGGCCCGCTCGGGGGCCGCTCACCGGGAGCCAGACCCAGGATCAGCCACGCGGCAGGCCGTCCGGACCCGGCGGAAAGCCGGGCGGACGGAGCGCTGTTCCCAGAGCAGCCACGAACTCCACTTAAGCTCTCCTTCTCTCACCAACACGCGTGCACGCTCGCTCACACCCCGAGGGCCCCGACGCACCCTTTCAAAAAAAGAAAAACTCCCGATATTTCCTTTGTGTGCAGCCAAACGCCAACGCAGGGGGATGATTGAGTGGGATTAGTCATCTGCCACGTTGGGGGAGAAGTGTGAGGGAGGACAGGCATAGGAGCCGAGCGCTTGCCAAGGAGAGGCAGACTCCCTAGCACCTCGCCCTTAGGGCCCGGGGGGGTGGGGTGGGGGGGGGGGGGGGGGGGGGGGGGTGGGGAGGACAGGAGGCCAAAGTTACAGCAGGAAAAGGACAGACTTT
>JAVQIZ010202858.1:0-13717 GCA_036023535.2 Galaxias brevipinnis
GCGGCCATGGTGAAAAGTCTCGATTTCATTACGTTAATTATCATAAACTGTACTTTGAGTCAGTTTGATGTTAGGAATGTGTTTTATGATTTGTTTATAGTATTAATATTAGCCTAACTACGAAATGCGTTTCATTTCCCCTTTAATGATATGTGCTTAAACCAGTTCATTAAAAGTTTGATATTAAATAAAACATATACTTTTGTATTGAACTGCTTAAAGTTAAGCATTTTTCAGAGTAAGAACAAAACATACTCTATTTGGAAGCTAACTGTGAATTAGCAAGAGCTCTACAGATATTAACACATATTTTTAAATTATATTTGTGTCGATTCAAACAGTTTCAAAAAGCTAAACAGCGCGATTTTCGTCACCACTACTTGAATGTGCTGTCTACCCTACTGACTACGCTCTGTTGGGAGTTGTCCAGCCAGGCTACTTTCACAAGCATGCCTGGTTTAACGTATAACGACAATCTGCCGCTCTTCGATTACACGTTCATTGCATAAAATTACTGCAGAAAGATTACCTTCGCCACATGAGTACAATTTGTCCTTGTATTCGGTGCCAGTGTACTCCAACAGCAAGCGGATTGGTTGGGCCAGCTATTCATTGAAAGAGAAAATAAATACCTAATTTTAATACAGAATCACATGCAAAACAAAATGCCCATAAAAAGTTAAAAGATGTACGCAACAACGGGCAGGGGCTGAAGAGAAGGTAATATAGAATGGCACTGGTTGAATATTGTGAACAAAAATGAACACGTGCATGCTGCTTTGAATTTTAAATACAATACGGTATCTGAAAATAACGTTTTTAAAAATTTGTAAACAAAAAACATAGCTAACATGCGTGAAATAATCATTGGAAAACCATGTAAACACTTGCCCCTCGAATGTCCCAGTAAGCGAGTTTCATAGACATTTCAAATAATTTCAGATGGATCTGATCACGTCCAAAGGTTTCACACGTTTCAAAAAACAATTGCGAGTTCTGGAACTAACCACATCAGAGGTGGGAGTGGCAAACTACTGGGACAAATGCAGCCTGTCTGAGCTTGTTTTATAAACAGGGGCGGACCTAGAAAATGAATAATGGGGTTGGATGGATTTTATAAGGGGTGGCAACACCAAAGTGTAGTTCCCTTAGATACTTGACACAGCTATTTAGGCCTATTCTCATTTATTTGCTTGCACTAATAGCATACCACATTGGAATACATACCAATCAACATTATTACAATAAAAAAGTGAAATTATTTGTTTTCTATTAAGTTATTTTGAGCGATTTTAGATGACAGAATGAACACAGATTTGGGTACCTACAAATAGGGTGACAACTGGAGTGGGAAGGCCATTTTCTGGGGTGGCAGCCACCACCCCTTGAAATCGCCAGTGTTTATAAATTAAACGATTCGTACAGACATTTCACAGTGGTACTTTATTTTCCATAACCTGAGACTTTTCATAGACATAGAAAAAATATTTTGCTTCAGAAAAAAAGTCAAATATAGGGTGAGGATAAGAAGTTATTGTAGCGGTGGGTGTGTGGATAGTGCTCTTTCATTTGAAACCATGTGCAAAACCAGTTATATACTGTGCAGGACGCTTAAACCACAAGCCCCTAACTTCTCTTACGGCTATAAACTAATTAATGCGGAATTATACAAAATTTTAAGCTATTAAAAACCAAGTCTCCCCCTCTAACATCCCCCATTTTCCCATAGTTCTTTGTGCTTTAGTGCACATGTTTTTTCCAGTTCTTCAAGTTCAGAAACTAATAAATGTCTGCTGCTTGCGGTGACAACCCCGAGCTCCAACATTTGCCTTGCGTGCACACAAATCTAGTCATGTCTCACGCAAAGGTTTTCAGAAAAGTTGGCAACCCTGATATATGAAAAAGCGTTATGGTTGATTTTATGAGACTATATTTTGTTGAATAATTAATTTGCAAAACTATGAATGAACTTCAAACTATTTCAGTTTACATCGACTGCCTTGTCTTGCCTTTTTCTGGTGCCAATTTCTCAACAAATCGTACCTTGCTAGCCTTTATTTTGATTGTTGGTGCGGCCAAATCCTAACAATGTGCTGTTTATTTTCTCCTCCTGAAACACGTTTATTTACACAATCTTCTTTGGTTCAAAATTTAAGTAAATTTATTATCTCCCGCACCCCCTTGCAGTACCTTGGTGGCGCCCCCCATAGGGGTCGCGCCACTCAGTTTGAGAACCACTAGCTTAACCCTAACTTTAATTTTTGCCCTCTAACAACCCATTTGGATGCTAGGATTATCACTGCCATGGCCATGGTAAATGCCAAAGGTGAGAATGTACATCTGGCCATGATAACAATCTCCAGACGCTGCCATCATGTGAAATTGAAGATCCTGAAAGTATGCATTACCCAGGTTTATAATTGCATTTGGTACCTTTGGTACCTAACAAAAACTGAAAATGCACCACACACCACCACAGACCTGAATATGTGATTATGACATGAAGGTTTTTTTTCACATTTTGGCCATTGAATTTGGTGCTAAATCATACTAGTGTGCTCCAGACAGCTCCAGACACCTGAACAGCCCGGGATGCCTGCGGTCTGTACTGTACTTTCCACCACCTTCTGTTTTGGAGGGACGGTGTCCATTTGCTCCGCTATTTCCTCGATTTGTGCAATATAGCTCTATAGTAACCAACTATTTGTCAGAGACAAGTGTGGTTTACAGTACATACTAAATGGCCAATGTAGGTTATTAAACAAAAGGTCATCAGCAGTGAATGTTAGAAGCTTGTGATGTTTATTGCCTAGAGGGTTTGGCACCAACTGAGTGTTCATTGATAGAAATAAACACTGAACAGAGGGTCAATCACTGTACTGTAAAACATAAACTCAGAAGTATGTGAAGAAATATTGATTGCAAAGAACGCTTGTTTTTCAAAACTGCAACTTATCGTAGTACATAATTAGGTTCAAAAGGGAAACAACATATTTTAGATCAGATAGCCAAAGGTTGGAGAGTAAAATGCAACCAGGGATAGATGATACATTAATGATAAATGGAAAGCAGCCTGAAACAACCAATCATAATTTACCACATTAGCAAACTATTACTAAACAAGCATGCTGTAAAGTGCTTTGATGCCAGCCATTAAAAACACACCAAGAAATACATTGCTGAAAACAGGAGCACGTGTTGATCTTAGTATGCCTACGTACAGAAAAGAATACATTGTGAATTAAGTTATTTAAAAAAGTATCATGTAGGCTAGTATTAGCAGTGCTCTTTGTCTGATTGGACTTGTTAACAAACTTTAGGGTATTGGTTCAAGTACAAAATGTCAGCAGGCAGCATGGTTGGTTTATGGCTGTATAGATTTGTTACACTTCATAATTTGAAAGTTTAAAATGTTTCTTGAGCTTTATCAATTTGTATGTTGGTGTTATGATGGTACTGGAATGATAATGACTTCAAATAGATTATTACACTGCACATGAATAATGTTTTTAAGAAAAGATTGAATTTACATTTCTATTCACAAACACAGGTAGATGTAGACATATTTATAGACAATAGTCACCTTCAGATAAATAAACACAGATGCAGTGATATCACATTAAAACATTTAAGAGTAACAAGGAATATATCTAATTTGTAAAATAAGATAAAAAACAACAATGGGTTGCTCAAACTGTAAGAGATAATTTATTATCCTGCTATCTCTTTCAGATCAAAATTTTAAAATTTTTCTTTAAAAAATAAGATTATATAGCATGCACATGAAAGGAGGGTTGTTGTATTGTGCATGCTAGGGACATCCTTATTTGTCAACGTGAACAGGACCCATGCACAGACTGCTCTCTTCTTCTATGGTCTCAAGCTCATCCGTGCGGATTGCCTGTGTAATCAAGTTCAGCTCCTCACACATGGTCTCATAACGATAGGCCACACGAATATCAGGAACATTTGTGCGCCTGATATCATTACCCTCCTGGCCCTCCTTAATGTAGTTTGGCCCAAGCCAATTGCTCTTTACCTGTGGACAGGCAGTGCATATTGATAAAGTTAATCTGTGGTTAAAGGGAGGTCATTACAAATGTATTGCATTTGGATTATGGATTGGGAAATAGAGTAGTAGGGTACCTTATGCGAGAATCCACTCATTAGCACACTGTTTCTGGCCAGTTCACACATGTCACAAGAGCTTAGTTTCCACACCTGAGTTGCTATGCTGTACTCCTCCATCAATGGCTCCTGTAACAAGAGATTGCGTGAACAAAGGTGAAACCGATGCACACATGTGTTTTAGACATGTTTTATGTCAACTTAACAAAATCAACTTATTTAAATTACTCAACTGACACTGACCTTAGTAAAGTGGAATTGAAGTGGGTCGTCGGTGGACAGAGAGACCATAAGGCCTCTAGACAGGTACTCTGGCAAAGGGTTGCGGTGGTAGCTGAGAAACAGACTGTTGTTGCTTAGTGGAGACATGGCAATGCCAATCTGAGCCAAGTAATATAGGTACTGCAGTACAGGAGCCTATATGGAAAAGAGAGAAAATATACTATGAACATGAACGTAAGAACCCCAAATAAGCAACTTAAGTTCAGTTCAAAACAGTGTATTCAGGGGACAGAAAGGAGTCCCTTCTCTTGATTAAGTAAAGCAGAGAGGCTGATTGTAATAAAGATGTTACCTTTCTGAGCAGCAGCCCATGGGAGATGTTTTCTGACAACATGAAGCCAGACACTAGGTGATGAATTGGACCGGCCTCTCCACAGTGTGGACGCAGGACGAGTGTGTTAAACCCCCGCTGTCTGAACACACAAATACTACAAGTCAGACGTAATGTTTGGTGGGTCTGCTTGAAAAAGATACATTTCTAAGGTCATGATCTAATTTACCATATGTAAATAATGTTTGACCTATGTACTGAAAATGTTTAGCCTTTTTCACATTGTTAGAACATTTTGGTTCACAACGTTGGTTGGCAGAAGCTTATGTGTAATTTTGCCGAAGTAATTGCTGCCCTCTATAGATCTTTACATTAACCTATTCTATGACACCAATTACTCAGCATTGAACTGAACAATGTTTAATGAATTGAGGTATGGCCACATACCTGCGTAAGTGGTTAAGCACAGTCATGTTGGCATACATGTAGTAGAGGTAATAGGAGTAGGGAGGGTTATTTTCTTCTGCCCAATTCCCAGGTAGAGGACTGTCCAAGTTGAAGATATGATGTTCAGGCTTCGACTCATCGTCCACACTGTCAAAGCCCACCACCTGTAAGCCAAGACCCATACTTAGCCCATACTAAGATAAAAAAGATAATGAACTTTCTACTGTACACATACTGTATATTACACTGTAATACCCGAGAACAACTTACATGTTGAAGGAAAAGATGGAGCTCAGAATGGCTACCCGGATCTACTGTGACCTCAAACAGCGGCATGAAGATATTCTCCAACATCTCTTGGAAATTTGACAGCTGTTTTTTATTGTAGTAGACATCACTGAATAGACAGCATATATTTATTAATGATTTTTATTTATAAATATGTTTTTACTTTAAAAGGAATGGCCCAGAAGTAATTTTTAGACCGTAAATTCAAACATTGATATATCAGGTCTCAATAAAATAGATGTTGTGCTTACAAGAGTCGTGGTATCTGCACCAGCCAGCGCACATTGTCTGAGTAGACACCATGTTTGACGGCCCACTGGGCCAGTTTGTCCCACTCATCTCGGGAACGTCCATAGATGGAGAGGCGCAGCTCCACATTCTGATACTTACTCTCCTCTAGATCAGCCATGACCTCCTGAAATGTAAGGCCAGACCATGGTCAGCAGAGGACATTAGGACACCCTGACGGCCATGATAATCTTTATGTCAGTGCTTTCATGGAGCACCTTTATGATGTGACCAAAGTATTTCCCCTGAACATGGTTGTCTGTTTTGATGAAGATCTCACGTAAGATAGACTCTCCAATAGGGTTGTATTTGGAATTGAACTTGTCAAAACGATGAAAAGTGTTCCGGTCCTGTAAGGAGGTTTGGCATGAATACACAACTTCTCATCAAGCAATCAGATCATTTAAATAAATTATGACTATTAAAAGTTGTATGCACTCAGAATATTTTTATATCAACAAATGTATCTCAGCAAAATTATTGTTACTCACAGCATGCATGTCTAGTGTGTCCACACTCAAGTCAAAGGCGGTGAGGTTCATGGACTCAAACACCTCCATGAGCGTCTGACCCTTGCCTTGCTCTACATGAACTATTTCTCTAGGGTACTTCTTCATGGCCCTTTTGATGAAGCGCAGCAGGTGTTTTTGATTCATACAGGATGAAGCATGGATGTGTGTGTCAACCTGTAGGAAATTTCACAAAGATTGTAGCTACATGAGATTTCTGTAGATTGTGGCGCTATAACCCTTCAGAGAGGAACCGCAATACCTGTCACTCAGTTTAGCTCATGGTCCAGGGATCATGGCGACCTTACCTTGCGTATGTTGTAGAAGTCTCGATGGGGGACTTTCTTCTGTGCAGCCAGTTCCTTCATCTCGTTGAGCAGGATATGCATCTGGAACTTGGAACTCAGGTACTGGAGACGGCGGTAGCAAAAGGACTTTCTGTGTAAAAGAAAAAAATAAACAGCATGTAATTTCCACAATTCATTCATCATTTTGCCCATCGGAAGAAATGGGATCATTATGATTTAGGGAGTTGTTTTTTTTAATCTGAAGGTAATATGAATCTCATGGCCGTTATTGAGGGTATGTAAACTTACACTGGTCCATTGATGATGAGGGCCATCATTACATTCATGTCTGCGATGTAATCCTGTAAGTCTGGGTAGGGCAAGTCAAGTTCTATGCACCTGCCATCATAACATAATAAATAATTTTCCTAATGATACAATATTTCAGTTTCGAAAGGTAAATACCATGTCATAAAAGCCAGTAGGTATAGCAGGTATTATGCATGCATTTTATAAAGTACGTGAATAGGAAATTATATTTGTTGTGTCTCACTTGTCCATTGAGCTTTTCTTGGTGAATACATGCACCACACCGTTAACCATCTTGCAGCCATAGCCTATGTCAGGGGGCATGCTGGCAGGATCTAGATTCTTATAGGGGTGTGTTTTTGAGGCAGGTGGGTGCACTGTGACATCTGAGAGAGATGAGAGAGAGACAGAATTTTAGCATGTGTGTCTTAGCATAGATACTATGTGCCCAAAAATGCTAAATGATCACAGTGCATATCTAGCAGCAAGCCTACTCTACATATCATGTTAAAGTCTGTTGAAGGGCGAGTGACAGATGGAGTGTGAAAACCGTAACCATTTTCTGTACATGCTGATAAATGTGTGATAACGATACATAGAAAATTGCATTAATTTGAACAGATTCCACAGTACAAGCTGGTAGAAATTAGTTCAAAGTCTCTGCATGGTGGTGTTCTGATGTCCAGGGGCCTCATTTATCACTGCTGCATGCGCAATTAACAGGGCCTGAAAGAGGCGTATGCCACTTCCCACACAAAATGTGTTATCTATAAAAATAAACTTGATGTGGGCATGTGCAAACCTGTACCTAAACTCTGACCCATGCGTATGCCCACAAACTGGAGAAATTAGAAACTGTGACTCCAATGGAAGAAGGACGAATAGCGAGAAACACATCGAAAAAGATTACCGCAGAGTAAAAAACACTGAAATATTACCTCTCACATATTATTAACAGTTCCCTGGAGTGCAAACAAAAACACACACAAAAACATGATTTAGGACATGTGATTGCAATATATGAAACTGCACAATTTTAATATAAACGGAAATATCTGTTTTTGCAACAGAACTCCTCAAATATGTAGTTTAATCAGGAAGCATATTTAATAGGATCTGTTATATTTGAACAATACATGCATGTTCTGAACGTTATTCTCATAATAATAAGGTAACCAGTAGGAAAGTTTAAACCGACGATGCTCTCGATGCCTCAGTTGGGCAGATAGGAGTGCACAGTTTCATATATTGTTATCACATGTTCGTTGTGCAGAACTGTCAATGTAATAATGGCCCTGTCAATTACAATCAGGGTAATAACCACGGCCAAAGGTTTTTTACCATTGGGCAGTCAGTGTGGAGGAATATTAATTAGGGGTGTTTTTACTAACTATTTATAGGCAACTATGGGTGTTAAAAGGGTGGGACAAGACACTCGCTCATGAACGCCAAATTTCGAGTTGATTGTGATTTTGAAAGAGAAACCGACGTGGGACGTGCCTGTGTTTCATTCATACGCAACCTTTTGACGTGAGTCCTACGCACAGTTGTATAACTGAGACCCCTGGCATGTTATGTGTTTCTGCAGGCATCTGGTTTTGTGTATGCATGTATTTGTGTAATCATACTAGCAGTGACAGAGGTCTCAGGAACCTCGTCATAGATGCCCATGTCTAGGGGTCTATCGCTCATCTCCTGAAGGTAGTGGGCAGTGGTTCGACAGAAGCTCTGCATTGACAGGCCAATGTACTTCTCTCTTATAAAGAGAGCCTTCACCACACACTTGGCAGCATCCAGCAGGTCAGTGAATGGAACCTGAGGCATTAAAAATAAATTTAAAAATTATGGATAAAGAGACTGAATAGGGACATAAATGATGTACTGCTATTAAAATTTTCCTTTTGACATCAACCACCAGGTCAGGTATAAAAAAAAAAAGAGCAAAGCAGTTTTCTGTTGAGAAACATTAAAGGTATGGTGCTCTGAAAACGTTTTGCCCTCTTTCAAATTCGCTGCAGTTTTTATAAATTTTTCATATTAATTTGGTCTGCTCTTCAAAAAAATCTATAGCTAGGTAATGGGAACATAAACAAATATCACCAAATTCTGACACTTTAATTTATTATTTCAAAGAGGTACGTAGGTAAGTTCCTTGTGTAAAACAAGTAATCATCCCTTTATACTCAATGACAGGTTTGGTGGGACTTTGAGTCTGCATCAAACTTCTTTCAAAGCAAATATCAATAGTTTAGGAAAGCACTTAATCTTCTCAGGAAGTGGCCTCCTAATCAAATGACCTCAAAACTAACAAATTTAATCATTAATCAATATAATAAACAATTCCAACAGCAGGCACTTCGGCTAAGTTCAACTCGTTTATTCATAGTTGAGACCAGTTGGATTGGTCTTTTTTTTGTTTTACTTTAATTGAAAGGATAGTAGGTAGACAGGAAATGTGGGAGGGAGAGAATGGGACATATGCAGCAGAAAGACCTGAGCAAGAATCAAACCCAAGCCACTCTGCCAAGGAATAGTCTTATGGTGTGTGCCGTATCCTGATGAGCCACCAGGGCACCCTTGATTGGATGTCTTAAACAAGGACTTTTGTGTGAGTTTGGACACAAGCAAACGTAACATTACGTTACTCTAATTCATGGGGTCAACTTTGACAAAGTCATAAAAAATTATGTTTTTTAACTTTTGTTGACCTGGATTGATTTCTCAGATCTTTTGATAATGTCTCATTGAGGACTTCTTCTAGTCAGATTTGGAACGCATCAAAGTGTTTCAAGTAAAGACTATATAGCACATATTTTAAATAACACATTTTTGAGTGATCGCTTATTCCACTTAAGGTAAGGTCCAGACAGGAGTTTACTTCTAAATGAATAAAAGTTTGACCTTCAAAAGTGGAAAAGGTAGGCAATTTAACTTGAACACTTGGAGCGCTGCAGTTTTCAGTGCCCTTTATCTGATGGGGGATTCATGAACACAGACCTCATACCGGTTAAATAAGGCATGCATGCATTTTATAAATTCCTGGATGCCGTCCTTCTGGCAGGTCCACTACTCCAGGGAATATTCAGAACTAAACCAAATGTATGCCATTTGGGGTATTTGGCCGTAGCCTTAAAATAATGTAACAGTTCTGTGAGAGATTGACCAGTAACTACATGGAGTATTAGGTTGCTGTTATTGCTGCCAAAAGTGACGTGATCTGTCATTGAGCCATAAACATGGGGCTGTGAAAGGTGATTGTACTGCAAATTTTACAATCACAGGTTTGGACCTACCCCACACTGCTCCTCCCCAGAGATGGAAACACGCTGATACTCTTTTTCTTTTTCTACGTCCTCCATAAGAAAGTAGTCTGTGTATGCTTGGCTCTGCTCCTTCATGTATCTGGTGAAAGGAAGATGTAAAGCCATTTAATTATGATATTTTAACGTTTTGGGATAGTTTTGTAATAAAATAAAAACATTTATAATAAAACATAAAGGGACTTGCTCTAGGTCTGTAGTACTGTCAGTTTTCATGAACTCCTGTTTGGCTCGGAGAAGAATGTCAGGCTCCAATCTGTGGGCAGTGAACATTGCCGAAGGAGACTTGTACTTTTTGATCCAACAGAGAATAAAAGTTTAGATGCAATGTTGGGGGTTAGTCCTGTTAACTCCCTCCTTCAATTCTTTCAATTCAGTTATCCCCCTTACTTCACATCCTGGCTGATCTGCCTCTCCAGACGATGGCGCCTTTCCTCTAGCTGTTCAATAGGACTGTCCTCAGGGAACTCATATGGGGCGCTGCGCATCTCACTCTCTGCCAGGCTGCGTGAGAACAACTCCTACAAAGAGGAATAAAGAACCGACAGCATACCATTTGCAACAGGAGTGCAAAATTTGCAAGTCTATTTATACAGACATTTTTAAGTTGAGAGCTTCAAACAGTACTTTAACTTCTTTTAGTTGACTCACATTCTCAAACAAATGTTGACAATCATATCGAAATTAAACTTGACTATTGGGGTGTTAGGTTGAACGTTGTCAAGGAAACAGTAAATCCTGCCAAGGCTCTCGTAGAAATGGTCCACTGATCTACTGTATTGTTGTGCACCTGTTAAACAATGTATCAACATAGAAAACTATTTACGTTTTTTATAATTTTAGTAAAAGACAATCTTGGGGGACTACTAGAACTATTAGACAGAAGCAATGGTTAGTCCCCAGCAACTGGTTGGTGAGTCTGAATGCAACAAACAGTAGCAAACAGTAGCAGGGGAAAGATTAGAATTTCAATAATTCCTAAAGAAGGTTCTAATAATGCTACACTACTATATTTGTATGAAATGTATATTTCTGTAACCGTAACAGTTGCCTCACTGAAGTACTAACCTCAGCAATTTCCTTGTACTTCCCATCCATGGAGGTGCGAAGATCGATGGATTGTTTTAGGGCTACAGGGATCCCTGGTAAAGAATGCTGGGAAGTAAGGAGATGGCGAGCTCCACAAAGATCGACTAGTGAAGAAAGCAGAGAGGTGAAGAGGGAGAATGTTTATTCTGATTAGGCAACTCTTACATTGTAGCAATAGGTTATACTACCAGACAATTCTACCAATATTCCCTCTATAAATGGGAGGTCTAGAGGAAGAAATAGCCAGACAGATATGATCAGCAAAAAGTGGCTTGGTCAGCTTTTGCTCAATAATGCCTTTTGCTTAAGCCTTCTTGTTCTTGCCAGCGTACACTCAGTTTTCTGGAGGCAAACACAGATACAAGAGATAAATGCCTGCTGTTTATCTCTCAGTCTCATGGTTAGTGGGCCTTAGGCTAGACAAGGAGAAACATAGCAACCTAGCAATGGGCATCTGAGCTCAGCAATGTTAACAATGGACCATTCAGGGGTAAATCCCTCAGCCCATTATGCATATTAGTTACACCGCTTATTGTGGCCATAGCTAGAGCAGGGGTTGATACAGGCCTGGTACTCACACAAAAGATGAGCTGAAAAAATAAAATTAAAGAATATTGTCCTCAAAAGGAGCCAGGGGCGAGACCTCGGTTTGATCTGAAGAAGACAGAGGTTTTGGAAGAGAATATATGTAGATTACATTACATGTTATTTCTATTCTATTGTTATTATTAAATCCTTGCTTTGTTAAGTATGTGCCTGTCTGCCTTGTGTAAAGTACGTAGAATTGTTCATATATATAAAATGTGCTACAGAAATGGATTTGCTTTTCCATGCTTTATTCCATTAGTCTTCTCATACATACACCAGCACTCCTGCATTGCAGCTATACAGCATTATTCAGATCTTTGTGTTGACTCTGTTTTGGGTCTGCTGATTTTCTGCAGTGTTATCCGTGCTGTCTGGAGAGGGCCAAAACCAGCTGCAAAAGCATCAAGGTGGAGCCGAGCTGGCCAAAGCTAAGCCTACCGACCCCCAGCCAATCCCCTATTGCCTGCTATATTTGGATATCTGCCGCACGCATGATTGCATAACTGCTCATCCTTCATAGATGAAAAGTACACTATATAGGAGAAATCAGGTTGTTCCGCTCTCACAAGTGAATTGTGCATGAGACGCTATGCGGAAGGTTGGGATCAGGTAGCCACCTAGGTTTATGGATTTTAAACATGCACCAAATGTATTTCAATATGTCATACTATAAACAGATAGCAATCCTTAAAGGTAAAATAGCATTGTAATAGTATGCCACTTTTTCCATTGATGTCTGGACAAAAAATATTATTAGTATTATCTTGCTGCAAACAAATTTCAACAGAAATACAATGTTGTGTGTACTAGCTTTAGTCTTTCTCCAATAGATTTGCTGTTTGTGCAGGGGTGTCTAACAACTGTCCACAGGGGCAAATGAACAAATAGAAAAAAAATCCGTCTGAATTGCAGAGGTTTCATATGAAATCAGCTTTATAGACTGCACATGCCTTATGTCTGTTGGCAATTTCTCCAACAAACTTTTTATGAACAAGGGCAGTAAGGAACATGTTCCTAGATTAATTAATATTAGTGAATTCAGTGTGTTAGAATAACTGTTTGTGATCTTCCACCTCTGGGTTAGTCACTCTGTTAACCTCTTGAGTATGGAGGCAAAAGGCAAAAGCAATAAGGATAGAGTGTAGAATAACAATAATTCATCGTATAGCTTATCTCATACATCAGTACATCAGTACAAAAAAGTCAAATGATATACAGCAGAACACTCAGTGTTGTGATCAAGGTGCTCAGTTTACATGAGCTACTGTTAGTAGAAGGTTAAGGTGTCCTATTATCAGAACTGCAAAAACAGTCAGAAAGATCATGGATAGCAGACCTGACTAAATAAATAAGTTAATAAAGCTGGGGGCCTCATGTTCAGACTAAACTCACTGTGGCACAGACAATACAGCATCATAAAAGCCCACTAAACCAAACATCTCCAGGACACCATTCTTCTCTCTGGACAAGCACTGAATTGGCTTAGGTCCAACCTGACAGACAAAACAGAGTTTGTCTCTCTCGAGGGATCTAACTCCTGGTCACACCCTGTCACCTGCAGAGTCCCCTAAGGCTCTGTCCTGGGTCCCATCCTGTTCACTCTGTATTTACTCCCTCTTGGCCGGGTCATCACCAAGCATGGAATATCTTTCTATTGCTATGCTGATGACACACAGCTATACTTGAAAACAGAACCCAGTACATCTACTGTTTGCACTGGCTTGAACACCTGCCTGGAGGAAATAAGGGAATGGATGAATCAGAATTTCCTCTAACTAAACAGCAGCAAGACAGAGGCTTTACTGATTGGTGCCCCAAACAAGTACAGCACTCCCCCTTAACCCACCTCACCATAACTGGCCAAAACACCCAGTGGAGCTCCTAGACTCTGGGGGGCCCCAGGCAAAGAAG
>JAVQIZ010202869.1:0-19263 GCA_036023535.2 Galaxias brevipinnis
TCCCACAGTAGCTTGCTCATTGAGGAATTCAATTTTGGCCCGGTGACGTGCGCTGGTGCCCTTACGCCTATTGCCATCGCCGTGGAGACAGGATGATTGAATAGCCAGGTATGATGGAGCGAGGGGGCAGACATGGGACACAATCTGCCGGTGACGGACACGACGAACTCCACTCATTGTTTACTCTATAGGTTCAACATGGTACTGGTGTGCACTGGCAAATTCACTTGGGCATGTTGACGGTTGCTGACGTCGCGGTAATTTGCGATGTTTTAGGTGATATCATCCTAATTGTCCCGACCATCGACATGGCCTTTCGATGCCTATGTTTAACGGAACGTCTATCCACATCCACATTTAGGGCCACGCTCTTCCTTTTATTCATCCCGGCACATTAATCTCCAACAGGAGGAGAACGCGACGAGCACGGCGAACAAGCAAGTGTGACAAGCCATGAGAGGAGAACGCAACGTGGTGAGGGGGCTGACAGGAGAAAGGACTGATGCCAGAGGTAAGAGATGGACCAAAAGGGGGGCAGAGCCCGTTAAAAGCCCAGCGCCTGGGAGCCAGTCGCCTCCCATCGCTTTGATCCAGAGCGTAATCCAACAGGACACCCCGCCGGAGGTTGGCGACACGGAGAGGGAGGCGGACCGCAGTGTGCGCCGCAGCACGAAAGGTCAACGGAGGACAGAGCTGGGCTCGTCGGTAGACGCGGCCGGATGAATTGACAGGGCTGCCACGGAAGGGCAAAGGTGCCGGCCTCCGGGGCCCCGCGTTACTTACACAATTTCCATTGACCTCCTGACTTCACAGTTGTACAGCCGAACGTGTGTTCTCCGACACAGACGCAGTTGTTGTTCTGCACTCAGGGGCTGTAGGATTGGGAAAACACAGCAAATCCGAGAGATGGCGCGGCAAAGGAGATCGCTAGGGATGAGATAACAGCGACCCCAGGGGGTGGGGAGAGAACAGTCGTCCGATACTGTAATGACCACAATGTGCTAAGGAAGAAACACACACTGTAAATACGCAAATAATGATCTTTTTTTTTATTATTGTTTATGATTTGTGAGCAGGTAGAGGTTAGGTACAAGACTTTAGGCCTCTGTTTGGGCGGAAACAAAACCTAATGGAAGCTTCCCATGGCCGCGTTATTTCTAAACACAATATTCGCCCCCTCTGCAATTTGTCATCACTGCTCCACACGGAGTGCATGTTTTATGGTCTCCAATTAATACGTTCACTCTAGAAATGTTTCACCCCCGTGGCTTAGAATGTATAGCCCACCTTCCACTGATGGCTTGGAAATACCACCTCCATTATGAACTCCTGACACCACAAGCGTACATTGTGTCACAAAATCCATGGAGAGCCCTTCCTGTGATTCAAGTACACAATATACTCTACGTATTTACAGTAAAAGTATTTAAGCCATTGCTCTCCTTACTCGTGTGGTGCACTCAGCAACAACACTTGGTGATGTGTGAAGCATTTATGCCCTCCTCTGGCGGTCCTTATTAAACCTGTCAGCCGCTGTTGAGGTAGATGCATCAACGGCATCGTTTAAAAAAAATGTCAGCGTGACACTGCTCTTTGGAGCAAAGTGCAGTCTATGTGTGACACAGTTCAATATAGAAGAATCACCAAGGACTCTGTGGGACTGGAGTAAGAGGAGCCATACTTCCTCCTTTTTCCACTGTGATTTTTGAGGGTGAGACGTCCATTTGCACACATTCACACGGCAGTCTCTCCTAACTGTGAAATGGACTTTTAACACCGGGGTGATCCCATTTCCTTTCTCACAATACAACTTGTTCTGCATGATGACCCGGAATCAAAAGAGTCCATTACCACAAACACGACTGCGCCACTAAGGGCAGCGTTCATCCAGGCTCGGCAGTGCTATTCCTGAACAGAATGAGGCAAAAGGGATTTCCAATACCTTTCAGTCCACACTTCACTTCATCCACTTTCCCTGCAGAGGAATCCATTCTAGATCCAGCCAAAGGGGTTTTATACAGAGCTTAAAAACCTTAAAAACACACACACGCACACACCCACGCACGCACGCACGCACACACACACACACACACACACACAAAACAACTAAACTTAATTGGACAATGTACCTTTCGCATTTCCGAGTACCTGGATGTTACACAAAGATTACACAAAAAAACTATTCTGAAGATCAGAGTGCACCTCTTGCAGCAGCAGTAATAGTTCATTCCAACACCTTATTTTGTCCCTTCAACCAGTACCTCCAAGAACAAATGATTTGCAAAAACGTTGCACTGAGGATGTGCTTTTTCTATTACCAGTGTCTTCAGGCCCTTTTGATTTAGTCGCAATAATAAATAATGAATACTAAATTATAGCAAAAGTAACAAACTTTGCGTAGCCACTATAGGACTGGGTTATATTTTACATTACTACTGGCTTTGCGATGGGAGCTTTAACAAAAAAAACAACGGGTGGCTGGGTAGTGGGTTTGGAGTCTCCTGTGAGCCTGTCAGGTTAATCAAAGGTAGTATCTTATGCCACCATCAGACGTCTGTCAGCGGGTATCAAAAGATTGTACCCCCCCCCCCACCCACACACACACACACACACACACCCAATAAATGAGAGCAGGAGAGAGAGATGGGAGAGTGCAAAACCTTTGTGTGGTCACGTACAATCGCATAGTTCGGGCATCACAGTAGATCCTGCTTGAGCGGGATAGGCCTCCTCAGTACAGATGTTAAGCCTCCTGTCTAATTGCCAGCTTATCATCCAAACCCCTAGACATTTCACTGAACCCTAACTAAGCTTTTGTTTTTGTACAATTTTGAACTCTTGACTGTTCCTGTCTGGTGCTGTGAATTCCTTGTGTTGTCTTGAATATATAAGTAAAAAAAAAAACAACACATTCGTTTTCTCTTTCTGTGTATTTTTAGGTGCCTGAGTATTGTAGTGGACAGCTGAACTCTCACACACCCACGGGCCTATCAAGGAGCAGGATTCCGCACTCAGCTGAGCTCTCTGGGATAGATGTTGAAAACTGACCTTTCCCCACGTTCCCCTAACTTGGATTAAACCGGTCTGATGAGACATAGAATATCTGTGATTACTCCAATGCTCCGTCCACTGGCAGTGGATGAGTTTACTCTGGATGAAGTGAAAAAAAAAAAAAATCAAACTCCCGGGAATGACGGGAGGCAGAAGCATCAGAACCGTCTTCCTCATTGTGCTGTAGAAGTTTCTTCCACGGCGTGGTCATCGCAACAAAGAGTGGCCTGCTTTAATCCCTGGTGAGCAGTAAACCTTCTCTATTAAACATCAGCAAAGAGCTTAGAGGGAAGTTCTGCCCACGTTACGGGAGGCAACACGGTCAATTGAAGAGAGGGTACAAATCCCAGTACGGTTTCCCCTCCCACAACCCTTGGTGAAAACCTGTATAGATGTATTAACTGCAATCATTCCTTTTTCAAGCAGCTGCGTGGTGTGTGGTTATGGTCCATTCCCAGGTCAGGTTGCGTGGATGACGGGTCTGAAATAGCCAATACCGCATGCCCGCTGGGCTCGTCCACAGAAAATAGATGAACTTTCAGTTCTGTTAGGGTTGTTTTTCCAGATTGCAACCCTGTAGTTATTGTTGAATTAGCCATCCCACTTCAGATCCGTGACCCGTGTGTTGCCTAAATGGCTTCCTCCTCCCCCGCCGCTCCTTATCTTATGAGGAGCGTCTGTGCTATGGAGAGGAAGCCGTTATGGAGAAAGACGTGTAGAGAAGATGTGTTTTTGTGGCGGTGCCGTGAGCAATGTGGGAATGTTTCTATGGATGAGGGACACAGAGAAAGGGATAAAGACAATGTCAGGGAGTGCTACCATGAAGCAACAAGTTTCGGACTCAATTTAACCTAACAACCATTTTTATTACATTAATTTTCTAGTCACATTACCCAGACCTGAAACATCGGTCATGGCTACCCACCTAAGGCCATTTCAGTAGTCCTCCAAAAAATATTATTACAGTTTTTAACACTTAAAACATACAGTGAAAATACAAGGTGATGCTTTTTGAAACAATGACTGATATTGAATACATCCACTTGTGCTTAACAAGGTATCAACATCCGGATTCTCGAACCAAAACTAGATATAGATTACAATGCCATGACAGCATGCACCTCAACTCAAAAAGACACGATTTTAGAAATGGATAAGGGAAACATTAAAATTCATAACAAACAGTTCTCAATCTGCCTAAACTACTACTACTCATCCCATTCTATCTTTTAATTGCCAACATTTTATATTGAGCACAGTAATACACAAGACGGCACACACCGATCATTACATTTACAGAAGTGCTTTGCCTGAAAAAAAGGGCTAGATGTTTCTTGTACAATCATAGCCGTAGCAAACAGCAACCCAAGAAAACTGAGTGGGAGAGGAGCTACTGTAGTATACAGTAAAATGTGGGTCACCCACAGTCGACCCATCCATTTATGGCTTCATTACACGGTGTATTAATAACATATTCACTGTTTTTGAGTCATCTACAAATGCACCTTTTCATAGGAAGGCAGTTTAAGGCACAATTGAAATGTTTCTGTCAGTTTATTCATTTTTCTTAAAAAAATTTTAACAATACAATTGCGCATTTCACTTCATTTCCAAAATTACCTGTAAATGCTTTACGTTTTCAAATAAATGTTTAATGGAATAAGAAACTATGTATTCAGTTGCATCAGAATGGCAAATACCTAAAACATCACAATAATGCCGACTTTCCATTTGAACAAAAATACCAATAAGCAAATTTGGAGTTGAGACAACAAAACAGAGAGCACGCCAACAATGTTCGGTAAGAACGTACATATTACCTATGGATCAAAGAAAAAGTTATACCAATAAAGAGGTCAATACATTTGGCTCACACAAATACAAATACATATAGACTAACTAAATCATATTTATTCATGTTCCTAGAGTCTGTACAACATTAATTGTCGTTGTTTATTGTTGGAGTAGGAAAGCATTTTATTTTTCCAAATAGATCTCTAGACCTTTCTGTTAAGAATCAGTTAAGCTGTACTTTGAATTACGCACGTGTGGGACTGTATCTAAGGATCTTTGTGGGTTCTTTGAAGATGTTCAAAGAACACACATACTACATTGTAAGGGTGAATTTATTGGGGTGACCTAGTATTTCATGTGGCACATAGATTGTGTGTTATGCAACTTCAAACATAAGGAGGGAGGATACTCATGTCTGGCCATTCCAGAATAAATAAGTTATATATGAACTATGGTAACGCCTTGCTGTTTGCATGATGAGTCATGTCTGGTTGATTTACCACAATCATGACACAATATAATGTTACACCTTTACGTTTTCTAGAGTGCCGACTGTGACAATGTAATGACTCCATGTGGTCGGCAGAGTCAGAGTACGATGATGCCAACCCCGCAGACAAAGGTCAGGGTCAACATCCGGCAGGAGTCAAAAACCAGTTAACACAAAAGAAACGGGACATATAAAGGAGGATGGGAGGTGAAACTAACGGTGTAGTGGACCGAACAATACTGCCTCAAGGTGTGAGCACTTCAGCACAAACGAGAGAGAGAAAAGGAAACAGGTGGGAACGATTAGCAATCAAGGGCTGAGGAGCGCTGAACTGGAGACGTGGGAGGTGGGAATAAACTTTTACAGGACTCGCCTTTTAAACAGAGCTCTGCTGGAAAAGGAGACATTAGTTACCAATATAAAGAGAAAGAAATCCAAAGTAAATAAGATCAGAAAATGTCTCGGCAAGCGGAAATGTACCAAAGACCTCTTCACTCAACTTCGAGTACATTAAAATTGCAACTATTTCTCTTTCACGTCCTCCCCTCTCTTAACATCTTAAATTAATATTTAACTAAGTATACTTTAGTCAGTAAAACCCTTTCATCCACCTACTGTCTCAAGCATCCTAAGCCTATTGAATAGTCATAAGTCAAAGATGAGGGAGAGTGGGAGAACATGCTTGATGTATTCAAACTGGGCCAAAGAAAGTCTCCCGCATGCTAGCATAAGCTCATCACCTTGTTCTCAACGTGCATGTCAAAGGCTGCCGTGGCTCCCGCCTTCCCCATAAGGGGCTCACCACACTTATCGTTCCGGAGAGCGCCCCGGGCGTCGTAGCCCACTTTCTCCCCGTGAGAAGGGGACTGGGACTGGGCCCGGGTAGATCGATGGCCGCAGCAAATCAGCCTCTGGAGCTGGAGGAGCTCACGGCGGAAGGAACGTCGGAAGATGTAATAGATGAGCGGGTTGTAGGCGGTGGAGCACTTGGCGAAGAGGCAGGGCAGCAGGCTAACCACGGGAACCACACTCTGCCTCCCCAGGGGGTGGAATATGCTCACCAAGCTCACTGTCACATAAGGAGCCCAGGCCACGATGAACCCCGAGCTGATCAGCACCGCCATCTGAGACGAGGAGAGGAGAAGAGAGGAGAGGAGAGGCGAGCCGAGGAGAGGAGAGGATGTGTCAAGGGCAGAAAAGAAAAAAAGATTAAAAAAAAGAAGAAAACATCACGTAAAGTAAAGAAGAGAGGAGACCAGATAGAGGCTCATTAATGATTTATAATTCAATCATGTCACAAAGCTCCACACGTGTGAGGAGTAACTACACTGCTAGTGCGTGGGCACAACACAAAGCCTTCAGATAGCGCTAAGTAACAAAGAGTGTCCTTGGAAACAATGTAGAGAACAGGTGACAGTGTTTTAATTGTACTGTGCACAGAGTAAACACGAATAAAACGTTGGTTATTAATGTATGAGTAGTTTGACTCTCAGAACGATGGTTGATTGCCAAAGTTCTGTAATCCGCATCGCGTCAACAAAACTGAAAACTGAACTAAATTAAATATAAACAGCGAGGCGTAAACAAATATAGATTTGGTTTGAAACTGAAGCTTGTGTATCTCTCAGAGCTTGCGAAGGACTGGTCTCAATAAATCTATCACCAACGGTTCATTTGAGATGCCACTTTCAGTATGTTGATAGAAGTAAACAAGCTACCCAAGGAACTGTGTTACTCTGAGTTCCTTGCTTAATTCAATGGGAGCTGGGGCATAATATTTGTTGAACTCATTGGCTAATGGTTTGTTCATTACAATGCTATCGCTGCATCCTCACAGACCACTTCAGACACTGCAACTACAAAAATAGCAGTAAAGCTATGACTTTTTTATAGATTTTTTTTTTTTTGCCAAAAACACATTTTCCTTTCAGTTAGCACAGGGTGTAAACAAACATAACCTTTGCAGGTGTGTGAGAGATGAGTTGTTGACACCCTTGTCAATCACACACACGCACGCACACGCACACAGACAAACAGACAGAAACACAAACACAGGCTTCCATCATTCCGACGCCAGGGTCAAATGGATGGACATGTGCGAAACTCCCCGCCTGGCGACCCATCTCTGAACTCCTATGCTCTGTCAAACACAATCAGCGGATCACAGAGAGACCCCTCTCACTTCTTCTCCACCGGGCCACCTCCCAAGCTCACCCATTGGCCACTTCCCCCCTCTCCCCCTGTCACACGTTCCCCCGGATTTGAATCTTTAATGCTTCTCATCTGAGGACGAGCCATTATGCCTCGGACTTGTGCGATAATTGCCGCAGGTAATCAGGGAGATTGCTGGCTAAAGTGCCATTCTGATTTCCCCTCGGGCTTTTAACCCTCAACACCCCAGGATTTGTCACAAAAGCTTTGAGGTGCATTCCAGGAGACACAGACCTGAATCCCAAGGCATCTATAGGTTTAACGGGATTCACTTATCTTTGGAGTGGGACTGCTCTTATCACTGCTTCCCAGCCTCCGTTTTTTTCAAATCCTTACTGATATGACAAGGTACATGGAGGCGCACACACAAACACCAACACAAATTGGATTACGTGACAACCTGAATGACAATTGGCACAGTGGCTCACAATGCATCCAGCCATTCGATTTGCTGTAATGAGATCATGTGGAAATAGAAGAAGGGGCTATGCGCTTATCCTGTCTGCCTACACTAGGTGTATAAATAACGTCTAACTCTGATATGGTAAACCACATAATTAAGCATATTGGAATATGTATCGTTGCAAATGTATTGCAACTGGTCTTTGGTCATATTTTATCTTTTTTTATACACATTGTCATATCATTCATTGACGTTCAACCTATGCGGTTAACCCCCCCACTCACGAGTGTGACCTTCCTCTCGATGTTGCCACTGCAGTTGAAGTTGGCGCTCTGCATGGACTGGTAGGCCTTGTGCAGTTTCCACGCGATGCCCGAGTAGGTGAAAACGATGACGAGGCAGGGGAGGAAGGTACAGAGCACGGCCAGCGCCACGATGAAGGAGGAGCGGTTGAATGACTGCTGGTAGCCGGCCCAGTCCACGGAGCAGGCCAATCCAAAGGGCTCGGGCCCGTAGCCACCCCAGCCCAGCAGGGGGAACAAGGCCCACAGGCCCGCATACAACCAGATCCCACTGATCACGTTGGCGATGGTCCTCCTCTCGAACTTATTACCTGTCGAAGAGAGAGTGAGAGAGAGAGAGAGAGAGAGAGAGAGAGAGAGATGAATATGAAAGATGAATGGGTAGCCAGTGGTCGTAAACTGAGGCGTTTCAAAAAGGACGAAGGATGTAGGTCATTTGGTCCGACACGTTCTCTGATGTGTCACGGAAGCGAGATCTCAAGCGCGATCTTCCATCGGTCTGTGGAACCCCAAGTCCATCCCCTAATAATGCTTCACAGGACTGGACCATACATCGCGATAACATCTCACCATAAAGAGCACAACGAGAAGCTTCCTCAGATCAAAGTCAAGATAACAGTATGGTAAAGAATGAACTGTATAGTTGACCTAGTTTATCAAACAACATTGAAAGCAGGCTGGGGACACGATTAAAGAGGTCTATAACTGTAATGTGTATGGTGAAATCGGTTCAACGTAACATTGCTGATTTGATATTTGTTTTTAGAATGTTTCTTTTTGTTGTTGTTTATTTAACCAATGCATGGATCCATACTAGTCATTTATGGAGAATTATTTTCAGATCTGATCGAGGCATATTTAAGTTTAGGTACATATGTTATTCATGTGCTAAGCCAATATGTCATGTTGACAGACAATGTGCCTGGCATATTTTTAAAGTATATAGAATAAAAAATTATATATGGGCAATACATTATAACATGCAGTCTGCTTGTCTGTAAAGGTTCTGCTGAAAAAAAGCCATATACGAGGTAACTGTCCGTCACATAATTCTACAGTCACCAGTAAGTCACACACTTAGCCATAAGGGGAAAACTCATACACAGTCCATTCACAGGCAATGGGCATGTGATTATAATTGAGGGTCTACATGCATGTTTAATTGTCCGTGCAATCGTTCCCAAAGGGCAAGACAGTCGCAGAAAGCCACAGTTCACAATCTTTTTTAACGCTCAGTGCAGTGTTTATCTCAGACCAAACAGATGGAGAGCATTGATGATAGAGAGGTGTCGGCGACTTTATCCGCCCCTCTGACAGCTAAAGCTGTTTTATAATTCCTGAGGCAAATGGGAGATGGCACTTTGACATTTAGCACTCTGTAGCATAACATTCGATGGAGGTGGCCGCGTTGGCACTTGCATGAATTTGCGAATTAGCTAGCCAACACAGCACACCGGCCAGCCCACAGCCCCCTGCGATTCAAGCCAGTCCTGAGGCCATAGACACCAATTGGAATGTTGTCTTGCAAAATGGGTAAACACCCATGAGACGTGCTATGATGAAGCAATGATGTATCCACAGATATGTGTCAATATCTAGTCCATAGACAGAGAAAGAGCAACCTACTTAAATACACACATATGTATCTCAGTCAAGACAACTTATGATGTGTTTAACTATTTATGTTAATAACATGGTAATACATTGAAACTTGTGCGTCAAGGCTCTGCTGCTCTGAATTACTCTTCCGCCCAAGGCCACATTCAAACACTGAACAACCATGGGTAGGGAGCAGATATCTGCAAATTCCCCCCGGAAAGATACTGAGCAACAGGCCCAACGTAGGTGGAGGTGGGTGCACAGCAACAAGAGCTGGTGCAAAGTGTGTACAGGAAGCAGTGAGCATTGGAGTATTTGTAGGGGCCAGTGTGGTGAGTAAACTGCGGTTAAAGAAGGCCGCGTTAAACTAGTGAGTGTATGCGACTGGTTGATCGGCACGACGTGGATTACAGCTGTGGCCTGTTTTCCGAGTTTCCTAGTCCTGCCAAAGCGTCGCCGCCCTCACCAGTGTATCTTTTTGATATTGCTGTAAATGTCGGCTCAAACATCTATCCGATGCTTATCGGTGTAAGCAGTCCATATGACGTACTGCACTGCCGCTTCAGATAGTATCGTTCCGCGGGGCCTGTGCTGGCATATCAAAGTTGGCTGTTATCAGAAAGGAGAGTCGGCAGTGAGCGGTGGAGTAACCGCTGTGTGCACGGTTCAACTTGAGTGCACCGGGATGCACAGCAGTGTGGGAGAACCCACTCGCCAGTCACTAACCCGTGCATCAATCGAACACTCATCTGAGCCATGTCTGCGCAGAAGGTTGATTTACAGATGATTTACAGATTGCTACGCTCTGTTAAGAACACTCTTTTTTTTGTTGTATTTAATTGCCAATCAATCATGTGTAATCAATGCCCTGGAAGTTTTAGCCCCGGAGCTATGGAAAATGCCACGCTGAAATACTGGCCCAAGAGGCACTTGGTGCTTGACCCCTGACCTGTCACCAGACAGGAGGGCCGCACCGACAGCCCCAATCAGGGCTCTGAGCACGGGCCTACTCCGTCCAAACTCAGAGAGCCTCCAGCCCACCGGGCAGCCTACCTGTTTCAGGCGGGTTCCCCGTCACCAGGTAGCGGACCAATCCCATGACAGCCAGGGTCATGATGCTGGCCACGCTGAAGATCATGCCCATCAGGCCGTAGTAGAGGCAGGACGCGTCGCCGCCGATCCAGGCGTGGTTGAAAGCCGAGGCGATGGACAGAGGGTACATAGACAGGGCCATACCGATGTCCGTCACTGCGAGGTTCACCGTCAGCAGCTCGGGGGGCTTCAGGTGGCTCGGGCGGCGGGCCGCCGTGAGCAAGACCGCCGCGTTGCCCAGAACAGAGAGGACGGCTGCAGGGGGGGGGGGGGCAGACAGAAACAGACACGGGGAGATGAGTTCGTGAGAGCCATGAAGAAACAGAGAGGAGCGTATAGAAGAGTGGGGATGACTTGGAGTGCAGCTGTAGATGTGGCAGAGTCAGTTCATGTGCGTTATGCAACTACATTGGTAAAGCTGCTGTACAGTGGTAGTGATAGGAGAGGTTTACATGGAAATCCATGGCGGAGAGTAGTTACAGTAATGTTGCAGTATGTATAATGTATAATGTTTGCAAATATTACTGACCTAAGGGGCCTCTTGGGTAGGTTGGCCTAAGACATGGTACTCAGCAGGACTATTCTTAATAATGACCACATTACACAAAGCAGAGCTCTGGAACAGGGCTACGTGGTGAAGGCGCTGGTCTTTGTCTGCCCTATAAGACTGTTAGGTCAGACATTAATTGATTAAATGAGAAGCCACCTCGGTAGTTATAGGGAAATTGAAAGCTCATTTTGGTCCAATCGACTGCCGTTCCCAGCAATTACCTTGCTAGAAAGAATGGCGATCCCATGATGAGAACAGCCTCGTAAAACATGCATGTGGAAAGTACAGGCAGCCACACCGTGGCGGGGATATGTTTACGTGTTGTGGAATATAATCATTTCTCTTGTGCAACCTATTTGATCACAAGGATGTCAGATGATTGTGAAAGAAAATGTAAAATAAACATGAACATCTAGGGACAGCTTATGAATGTGAATAACGATTGTGGATTTGTATTGCTTAACAAACATGAAATGTGCATTTCATTAATGCATCTAATGTACAAGCGGATGATACTGCACTTTCGTCATGTGTTCAATTAACAAGGTATAATTTTTGCAGGCAATTTATCACATAATATTTTTCATCATTATTATTAGTAGGCTAAGACATCTTACTTCAAGTAAAAGTTTAAATGCAACAACACATAATCATTAATCCCTCTTATGATTTATTGTCATTAATCATGCATAAAACATCTTCAGAACTTCTTTCACTAATTGAGAATTTGCTTAATTGAACTGTCCAAAATATACAAAATGGTCACAATACTTATATACATGGGTTTCTCGATTGACTATGGTCAGTGTGAGGATAGTATTGTCTTGTTTCGCACAGCCTCCAGCAGGTCACTGAGGAGATTAGGCTTCTGTGGGACGTAATACGAAAGGATTCGATAGAGTACAAAGATCATTTGCAGCTCAATAGATGAAAGAGAAACGACACACTAAAGAGTAATATTCTAAGAGAAAATAACAGTAGTTCTATACAAAACAGAGTGCTGCTGTCCTTGCAGTTACTATGCAACCATAACGGCAATAGCAATGAGTAGAGTAATATTTAATTGTTCAATTCTGCATGAACGGTTTTCCATTACTTTATTGTTTTTACCCTTTCTCAGGAAATTAAGCGATTACTAAAATAACCTCAGGTTAACCCCCTTTTAGAGAGAAATCATCACCTGAAACGTGAGATTGATTTATTAATGGTGACATACATCTGTTCTGATCAACTCCACAACACACAGTTCCCACAACAGAATTTTCAAACCCACAATGCCATCCACTAATGCTCAAACTAAGGAGGAGAAACGTGCAGAGAGTACTGATGAGTAAAAGCACTAGTGTTTTTCCCTGGTTCAGCATTGACTTATTCTTTAAAGTCCTATTTACTACAGTATATCTGTCACAAATCCATACCCATTAGGCTATTTGCCCTTGGGACAATATTGGGCTCTCCTCACGCTCTGCCTCAGCTATCTCCAACAGCAAAAACGCATCCATGTTTCTCATGTGCTGACAGTGCTCGCATCAGATAGCCTCCCCATTTGCCCATGTAATTAAAAATGGAACACTTAATCAGATCTACTTTTTTCTCCCTATCTATCAGTTATTGTGTAAATACAGGAAATTTCACGCCGTGCCTGCAATCGCTCGTGACTCCATGTGTGTGCTTTTTCCGCTGTGATTCAAAACGCATGCAAAAAAAAAACAATAATGGGAGAATAAAAACCAAACACCCAGGGTTTTAATCTTCCATGCATGTATACAGTGCGGCGTAACAGGAAGTTGTGACTGCAAGATGCCATGCAGGTTAATGAAGAACACTAGTGTCAGACGCTTCCTTCCCCTCACTGCTGTGATTCGTCGAGACAGACTTATGACTGAGGGGAGGCTGGGGAGCCGAGAAACGACATGATAATCATCTTTAACCATGGAATTATGACAGTATGAGAACGCACTTACTCTCTACATCCCCAAGGTATATCTAGTACGTTCTCTGGTTTTGTGCGAGTGATACCACATACTTGAAGTGGGACACAGGGATAGGGGATCTGGCCGTGATGGAAGTAAATAATGTATGCAGAATAATACTGGCTACACAGCAATGTTACAATTTGTTATGACCCCAACAGAGCCATCTCGGGGGGTTTATCCAGTTGTCAAAACTTCCACAAAACACACTTTGTTTTCCCAGAGAGACTATATAAGAGGGTAATGTCTGAGAGAATATTCCCTTTGGCGCCCTAGGTTGTTTAATTAAAATATATATATACTTCGCATAGTCCAAGCAGTGTCTGTTTGCAAACCACTGACAGAAAAGCGTAATTTATCCGACAGCACACTGCAAGTATTTCAAGCTAGATAATGGTTTCCCTTTTACGTTCGACAGACGGGAACACATCGTCCCTCTGGGGTTATGTGTGGATTCACACATGGCGTCTTACAGAAAGACGCACTAGAAAGGTCACTTCTGTCCATTCAAGATTGAGCACACTACTTGTGTATCAAACATCAGTACACTCCATGTTCAGTCCCGAAACATGAAGAAGACTAGGATGTGGTTGAGGATCTACTATAACTGCCATATTTGATCAGAAATGACTCACTATCACAGTATCCAGCACCATAATTCTGAAATAGCCGAGATAAAAGCCGATGTCAATAGAAAGTCAAATGTAATAGTTAATCAAATTGTAGACCATGATGGTGTCACTTAAAAAAAGCTTCAATTAGATTGAAGAATAATATGAAGGACATGGTGCACAACTTTGTGTAAAGAGCGGAGGTAAAATACAGAGAGCATGAACAAGCTGAATTCAACCTCGCTTCGGGCACTTTAACTGATTGAATGGAAGATTATGAACATTTATAAAAAAACATTTACTCATGGTTTAATTACATTTTCATCAGCTCTTAGACCCGAGGTGAGATATTATGTAAAGAAGGTTGAACTTTGACTTCAGCAATCAAATTCTACTAATGGGGAAAACATGGGCAGCTATGCATTTTTTAAATTATGTTGAGATATAATATAATAGGTTTCAGAACAGTATTTTACCTGATAAAATAAAAACAATTTATTTTTCTCTTTTGACCAATTTACTATATTAAGATTCATGTGTTACGTCAGACAAGAGTTATTACATTATATTTTCATAATTTTTTTGGCTTAAACCAGTATGTTGAAAACCACTTTTTTTGACAGTAAATGTAAAGTTCTGAATCAGGTTTGATTGCTAAGTGAGTATAGGACAAAATGGGTTAAAAACTAAATAATTTACTTACATTGCTAATGATAAACTAGGAAATGTGATTGAAATTGTTGGTCTTTGGTAACCCGTTACTAAATGATTCAGGGCTAACAAAAAAGGCTAGATTTAACCCAGTGATATAATGTCCTGCATATTTTTAAGTACCAAACTTAAATGTCATGTCTTTATTCTTTATAGTTTTTTTATGTCTTAAATGTAACCTACTGTATCCAACTGGCAAAGTAGCTATTTTGATTGTTTAAATGTGGTAACCTATTCTAAAAGTAAAAGCGAAACCTGCACATATGGACCAGGATAACCCCTTAAAACCTGGGAAAATTCATACCATATGTCATTCTCTGGGAAGGAATGCGACCCATGACCCTGTCTTTCTACGTTCTAATTTATATAAATAATACAACCACATGCAACCCGATTTTTCAGCAACAGAGTGCCTGCCGCTCTCAATGAACAATCCACTAGCCAGGTTTAAGATCGGCCAATTACCCTGCATGTGTTATATTATTCAGGGTACAAATAATATCTGAACAAATCTATTTTTAAATTCATATTAGCTCAACCATATTGGCCTTGCTGTCCACCGATCACTGTGTCAATATGCTAATGTCAGATAAAGCCAAGCCCTGTCACAAGAAGTATTCCATTAGAAACCCAATTATCCTGAAGTTTAAAGCAATTTCCCTCTCCTAAGCAATCCATACTGCCCTACTGTATTGAACCCGGTTAGTGCTTGCAATTATTTTTCCATGTGTGTCAAATAAACTTAGTTCTTTTTCAAATATTCGCTCGGTATCTCACTTATGGGAAGCGCCCCTGGGCGTAAACCAACCGCGGAATCTCCAATGGCACCACGTCAGTCATGGACAGACTGGTCACGTCAGATCTGGCAGAAATATGGCCAGGCAGCCGCAGATCTCTTTGCATTGCAGGAGAAATGCTCTGGGCCCTATGTTCTTCTCACTGGTGGACGGCGACGCACCACTGGGAATAGATGCGCCGGCTCACCCATGGCTGAATGTGCTCCTTTACACGTTTCCTCCCCTCAGTCTAATCTCAGCCCCTCTAGCTAGAGTGAGAGAGTTTGGCTTGTCCATGATTCTGATCGCTCCCCACTGGCCAAGCCAGCATTGGCCGCTTCCGTTATGCAGGGATTTACTGTCCAAGGCGAACTGAGAAAGATTAAATTCCCACCTTTCGTTTCATTCCTCGTGCATGCAGTTTCTTCCGGGGTTTTCTAAGGTGTGCTTACGACCTAACCCTGCTTTTGTGCCTAAGGTGATTGACTCCATGACTACTTCACCCTTTGCCCTTCTCCTCTTCCGAGGAGCAATGGCTCCATACCTCGTGTCCAGTACGTGCTTTGCGAATTTACATGGACAAGGCTAAAGTCCTCAGGAGGTGTGACTAGCTTTGTCTCGTGGGCTTCTCCTAACAAGGGAAGACCTCTCTCTCGTCAACGATTATCCAACTGGATAGTATAGGCTATTGTTTTAGCTAATAATAGCAGAGGTTTGAAGCCCCCACATGGACTTTGAGAGCACTCTACCAGGGGCATGGCCGCATCATGGGCTTTGTACCGGGGCATCCCTGTACAGGACATTTGTGCTGCTGTGAATTGGTCCTCTCCTCAGTCCTCACACATTTATTAAGTTCTACTGATTGGACGACATTGCCCCTTTATTGGCACATACGGTGCTATACGTCGGTTCTTCCAACCTAATGGGCTAACCTGCCCGTTTGTGTTAGGCCTTACAAGCCTTTGTTTTTCAGCCCACTTTTCTGTCATGGTTGTTGTCATAGCGAGGCAATACGGGAGTTGTCTACAATTTTCCCATAAGTGAGATACTGAGCGAGTATTTAGGAAATTACTTTAGGTGACATTACATAACCCCAGTTCTTTGATAATATAAGTGAGGTATCTCCCTCCTTGCTGTGCATGTGGAAGTGATCAGCTTCAGAATGACTTTAGGGGTCCGTTGGTGACTTATAAATGGGGGGTGGGACTCTCGGGGTCACTGACGTGACCTGTCTGTCCATGACAGACGTGGTGCCATTGGAGCTTCCGTGGTTGGTTATGCCCAGGGGCACTTCCCACAAATAATAAATACCTCACTCAGATTATCAAAGAACCGGTGTTACGTAATGTAACCTAAAGTTCGGAGATTACATTCCATTCCTTGTTATCTCATAGATTAAGGGACTGGAACATCAGTTACCTCAGAAAAAGACATTCTGGCATTGAACGAGTAGAAGGTATGAGGAGGAGAAATGTCCATGAACTGTGCTGTTTTATGTGAAATATCCCAAATTCCAATCTTGCTACGTCCAGGTCAATTTAAAGCAGCTATAGGTAGTTTCTTATAAGAGTTGGTTTTGGCTGCCTCTACAGTTTGCTTGCTGTAATTGTTTTCCCTAACCATCGCAAAGAAGACATGCAGAATGCTCGCGGTAACTGCATATCGCTAGCATGATCAACGACTATACTCCAGTTATGGGCATCTCTTCCTGATTTAGTGATGCACTTTCTTTTGCCGTAAAACAAATTGTCACTGTTTGCGGGAGATCACGCCCAGCGGCAGACAACTTTAGTATTGAATATTGAGGCTTCAAAAGGACTTATCTGAACGGCGATGTTTTCATTCTCCCTGAGAATGTGCAAACTGTAGACAGGTATTGATAACACATTAATGCAAAAATGTTGCCTATTTATGCTTCACAGAGAGCAAATTATGGCGATCAAAAACCCAAATATTTTTTCATAGCACTTTTATTTTTATTACAATGTTAGAAAGTGCTTTGACAACAGGAAAAGAACAATTGATAAATGAAAAAATAAATAAAAAGACAAAATTATATATATATAAATATAAAAATATAATTTGTGTAAAGCGCTTTGAGTCTTGAAAAAAGTGCTAAAAACTATATATATATATATATATATATATATACATACAGGTATATACACACACACACACACACACACACACACACACATACAGCATATATAAAGTTATGATTCGTCACAAGGCAGATTAATACAGTGCCCCACCCATCATAGATTGTAGTATTACCGGATCAACCATGACATGCAGATAGGGGTTTACAACCAGAGTCAAAGAGCAGACTCAAAAGCAAAAACGCTGATTGAATACTCATTTCAGGAATGTCTTACAATGGTTCACCTGTCTGCATCTGGTCACAAGGGGCTGTAGTCAGGGAGATGCTTTGCAGGAGGAGAATCTGGAGCATGTGCCATGACGGAAAGAACCTTAGAATCAGGTGGTATCAGGAAATGGCCCAATTAAGGCCATGCCAAGTATCTCCCTAAATTCCTCATGAAATCTATTGAGATGTTGTAGCAGAAAAAACACACCATTATAATAGTTTCCAGTGAACGAGTGTTCCTTTTTGTTTACATGTCGTGACCCTGGACCTGAAGTAATACATGTTAAGCCAAGGGAGCGTATACATTTGCATTAGAGGAATTGCAGTTTGATTATCTTTAAAAAAAAATTATACAAAAATGAATAAAATAACCCAGTCCCAAAAATAGGTTCTCTTATAAAGTATCACTGAACACTGTAAAATACATAATTTCAGGAAGTCTCACAGCAGGTGCATCATTTTGCATAGACATTGCACACCCATTTATCTACAGCGTTCTGTTGTGTCCAATCTCAGAGTAAATGCAATTTTACTTTATCTGTGCACGGTATGTCATCCCTGGGAACGGCTGACTGGAATACATAAAGCAGATTTCCTGGGAACATGCTGTAAAATGACGAGTGGGACAGCTGAAATATTAATGTACCTGCTGTCAATGAAAAATTGATAAAACAGACTTGAGTGCCATATTGTGTGTCCATCCAAGTCGCAGGGGTCACACTTATTTTATAGAACAATCACGTTTCAGTGACTGTCTCTGTGACTGAACATAGTTACTGGCCAGGCATTATAACATAGCGCGTGTGTGTATGTGTGTGTGTGTGTGTGACTTTGTTTAAGGCGTTGGGGGAGGGGTTTCAGTGGCAGCGTGACATAGAAAAGGTGGAGTTTGATAATGACAGTGAACTTCGAAGGGGTAGCTGAAGTAGCTTCACAATCACATGGCTACTTGATGTATAACATCAAAGACCAGGGGACAAAGGGTCCTGCTGTCTCTCAGCAGGAAGAGAACATTTAATGTGGAGCACGAGGAGTGGGTGGAGAGCTCCATAGTGGAGTGGCGATTAGGTGGAAAAGAGAAAATATAGGAGTACAATGGGCGGATGGATGGAGATGCTTATTTATTCTACAATAGTTGGATATCTTCTTAGTGTTTGAACAATATTATTAACACTATTATTAATCATATATACTATCCATCCATCCATCCATTAGCTATACCGCTTATCCTATGCAGGGTCGCGGGGGGGCTGAAGCCTATCCCAGCCGACACAGGGCGAGAGGCGGGGTACACACACACATATATATATATATATATATATATATATATAT
>JAVQIZ010202880.1:0-13276 GCA_036023535.2 Galaxias brevipinnis
AGACAGACAGACAGACAGACAGACAGACAGACAGACAGACAGACAGACAGACAGACAGACAGACAGACAGACAGACAGACAGACAGACACACACACACACACACACACACACACACACACAGCTGTTCTCATAGGTGCTCAAACTCACGGCAAAGGATTCTTCCTCCACAACTCCTTGGCTTTGAGAGTCTGGTAGACGGTCTTCTGTTTGCCCTCCGTGCCGATCTCCCCTCCTTTGCTGCTCTGCATGACCCGAGAGAACTCCATCTTCTCATCCCACGTCCCCGACAACACGTAATGGGCCTTCCCATCCTTATCCGTCACTACACCCGTTACCTGAGAGGGTCCCAGAGGAAGGTAGCCAAGTCACTGAGGGACTAATAGCACGGAGGTAGTCCAAAACATTGATCCCCACAAACCCTCTGAAATTGCATTTGTTCCTCCTCCCTTCCAATTGAAAGTAACATATATTATGATAACAGAATGACGGCAGGTCCATGGAATTCTCACAACCTACCTTTCTGGCAACGTCTCTAGAGAAATAGCTGTAGGGAGAAAACTTGAGGTGGCAGCGGTCACCTGTCCTGTGGTTCACTACGTCAATCTCTCCTGACTGAGAAATTACCAAACAAACAGGAAATTAAATATAACCATCAATTTATTGTTTAAATCTTATAGATTGCAGGCTACAGCAATCCATCTGATTTCCACATGCAATATAAACTGGTCTATATCTTGAGATGCTTATTTGTACCTTATATTAAACTTAAATCATCAGTAAAAATAGAATTCCATTGGTAACTCATTTTTAGTAGTGTTGGAATGTGTGCGTTAACAGTATCTTACTTGATCAATCCAGAGTTTTCCCACAATAATATTGTGCACTGTGATGGTGACCTTCTTCCAAGAGTAGTGATTGTTGCTCTTTTCAAATAGGCACTGGATTGAACCTGGGTGGAGAATCAGAAAAGCAGGGCTTTGGCAAAAATGAACAAATAGTCGGACATGCAAGACATTTAACACCATCACAGATAGCATCCACTCCTTCAGCTTCTTACCCTGGGGCATGATGGAGAGGTATTTCCCCCTGAACTTGCTGGCCAGGGCAATCTCCTGCCTGAGCGTCCAGCCTTTCTCAGAAATGGCATGGTGGGCCGCTGCAGGGGGGTGGTGACTCACCTAAGGCATGAGGAACAGCAAGTTATTAAAAATATGATTTATATCAGTGATTCTCTTAATGTACCAGGGGGGGGGGGGGGGGACGACGACATGTGCAAATGCTAGTGTGTAAACAAGTCTAATTGGATTTGAGAGAAGGTACTGCTTGGCACAGCTACTGTTAGTTGCCGGTTTAAGGCCTGAGGTTCCCAGTGACCTGTTGTGAACTTCCAGTAGAATACCATAAGCATCACAGTACAGCGGGCAGTCAGCACCACAGGATTCAAAGCAGACAGGCCCAGCTTGAATGTTTTGTTAATCTAAGCTGAACTGGCTGTTCGTAGTGTTCATTTTGATTTACAAAAACCTTTTTTTAACTATTTCTCACCTGTTCGCAGAGGGATCGGTAGCTGCCCTCTTTCAGTCGGTCCATCTCGTAGGTCTCTCCCAGCAAAGGGTTAAAGGGCTTGCCCGTGCGGTGGGCCGTGGTGGAGTAGGAGGAGATGGTGAAGGCCGCCACATAGCACAGCTGCTCCAGAGAACTCTGGCACTTGGCGGCCTTGTCCAGCAGCTCGTAGTACTCCAGGTCCTCGGAGAGACGCTGCAGCATGGAGATGGGCTCGTTGAAGTTCACCTAGACCGACAGAGGGAGCAGGGAGTGTGTGTGTTTGTAATACAGAGAAAGCAATACGAATTTGCAGTAGCGGGGGTAAAATAACACACTGCTCTGTTGTCTTACAGGCATTGGGATCTTCGATAGCTCCTTGCCGATGCAGTTTTTCATAATGCTCCAAAGGTTGAGGGAATAGTTTGGCTTATCTGGAATACGGGTTCGCCGCTTTCTCACTGGCTCCAACTCCTGTGGCTGTGGAGACTCTGGGTTGGACGCCAAAGACTGCTCGTCAAGCTAGAAGTCGAGGAGGCAGAGTGTCACAAAAGGGATAACAAAATGGTATGGTGTCGACAACAACACAGAATGGGTCCTGGATTGTTTGCTTAGCCATTACATTTTCCTTGACAGAAACCCAAACGGTTAACACTACAAAGCACAAATCCAAATATACACCTACCGATTGATCGTCCCCTCCTATCTCACTACTGAGGCCACTCACATTACTGCCAGACCTCCTAGATAAAAGTTAAAAAAGAGAAGAGACGGCTTCTTTAGAAGGTGGTGAAGAGCCAAAAATGTCATTATAAAAAGTAAGACGGTAATGAACGAAAAAAAAAAAGTGAGACACAGAGATGGTCAAATTAGAGAAGCAAACAAAAACAAAACAGAGAGTGTATGCAAAAAATCACTCTCACAGTACCAGCATGTCCAACTGACCGTCATTCAAAATGGGAATAAAAAAATATACAATAAATCTTTGAATTGGAAGTCAATTTTTCTGATATTCAAGTATAGACACGTTATGTAGAATTCAACAATTTTGAACCGATTTTAGCATTAGCTAGTCATGCAGCCAATTTTAGCACATTGACATATCCCCCAAGATATGTTAGCCCTAACCTGTGGTACTTTGGGTCAGCAGGGACAGTAATAAACTCGGCAGGGTCCTCCATGGCATCAAAGAACTCGTTCTCATCGTCCTCATCACTCGCATCCCCTTTGCTCGAGCCTGACACCAAGAGAGAGATGAGATGAAATGAATTGTGAACACACAATATTCCACTCAATAAACCTGGTATCCTTCTCTTTTAAAGTCTATGCTAAGTGTAACCTCTAAGGTCATGGGTCAGTAGGTGAAGGTATAGGGCTTGAGCCTTACCCTTGCTGTCTAGAGCAGGGTTGCTGAGTGAGGGAGGCAACACTGTGGCGCCCCGGAAGGCCCTCTCTAGGTGGTTGTGCTGCTTGGCCAGCTGCTCCAGTGTCTCTTCAAGCCTTACCCTCTGGTCCCTCTCGGCCTGGAGGGCCTTCTGCCAGCGCTTACTGTGCCCCTGCGCCAGCCCCAGGAAGTCTCGACATGCCTTGGGGGGATAGGGGCATATCCGTTAGAAACTAGCTCTTTATGTCTTCCAAACCTGTGCTCTATAGTAGAACCAAATCGAGGGACTTCATCTTGAAGTGAAGACCTGCACTTGTGGGTGCCATTGCTGCTGTCATAGCAATTCCCTGGGTGACTTACATTGATCATGGCATTAGATGTGATGCGAAACAACGTAGCCCTCTCTGTCACCTGCCGGATCTTGTCTCCTGTGTCCCCTACCAAACGCACCGCCTCCAGCTCAGACAAAGATCTGGAACGTGTGGATGGGAAACGAGCACACGGTTAGTCCACTGGCCATTTAATTCAAAAGGTTCCCACACTCTACACAAACATTTGTAATCCACACAAAACTTTAGAAAACATTTGATGGATAGTAATTTGGATGATAAAGAAAGCTCACAAAAGCTGTTTTCTCACGTGCACTGAAAGGGATGCAAATTTAAAGCAGCTAATAGATAACCTTTGGAGGGCGGAGCCGTGCTTCGCAATGAGGTCGTTGCAGGTACTGAGGTCCTCGACCTTGCTGGCAAGCGTGCGTAGTGTGGACTGAACTTCATTGTTACGGTTGCCGCTGCTTCCCTGTCCTGCTGCAGGGGGCGAGTTTGGACATTCGTCGCCAGAGTCATCTATGGAAGCACAGGGAGAGGGATAGAGGGACAGCAAAGAGTGAGGAAAATTGAACATGCATGTATAATCTTTTCTAAATAAAGAATTCAAACGTTTTCTTGAACAGGCAGAACTGTGACACTAAAAGCGCCCGTAACATCTGAATAACAGACATTGTCCTGCCCTCTTGTTTTAAGCTTGGGGACCAAGCTTAGCAACTTTCTCACAGCCTTGTTTCCTCCCTTCACCTGACTCAGCATGCATGTGGACAGCCTTGGCCTTGGCCAGCTCTAGGGCAGTGATCCAGCGCTGACGCTCCACCTCTGAGCTTGCTTTTAGGTGATATGTCTGAGCTCCTCCGTTGGAAATGACAAAATTGCATGAGTCCTCCACTGCAATATTGGCTGTGGCCAGGTTGATGGTGCCCCGACATGTGTGGCCCATCTCTGCTTGAGTCCTACCCAGAGAGAGAGGGTAAGAGTTCAGCACTTGTACCCCACATCCAAGCTGTATGTGTACCCAGAGATAACTTAAAAAAGTAACACTGAAGATGTTTCTGCTGATATGATGGAGGAGGTGGGGGATCAAATTATAATCTTTACCTGTAGTAAGATAGTAGACCATTGCTCAAGACAAACCATCTCCGCTGGTAACCCTTTACGTAGTTAGTCCATTTGAAGAGCCAACCTTTATAAGTGTCTCCAGGTGTAGGTGTGGGTGTAGGTGCCTTGGGCTCCAACATAACTACAGCCTGAGGCTTTACAAACTATTGGGGTCTGGAAAGCTGAAAAAGATTTAGAAAAGTTGCAGAAGAATCAATACAGAAAAACTAAATATGAAAGTCATCAGTCAAGAATCAGAAGGTTCAGAATGTCAGCCTTGATACGTGATTTGAGAGCTGGCTGTCATAAACAAGAAGCTAATGTATTTGACTTAAATTCGCTTGCATTAGCTAATTAAAAGATGAGAATACGTATTACGAAAGGTCGAGCAAGTTTGCTTGCTTACCAGCAAGATGTCAAGCATTATAACATCTGCTGTTATTGTAATGTAGGTTTAAGATGTGTTAGCTACCCAGCTAATTTGGCTAGATTGCTACATTAATACTACACAAATTGACCAACGACATTAAACGTAACGTCTTGTTAGACGTTAAAAGCAAATTGGTCTGCCAACGTTAACTGATTTGACGTTATTTTACAGAATGCAAAACGTTAAACCAGCTAATATAATGTCCCTATAGCTGAAGTCAATTTGTTGAAGACAACTAACAAGAGACGATTAGCTAACGTTAGCTAAGCTAGCTAAACCAGCTTTAGCTGTCAGACGTGCTAAAATGTTCATTTCACAAGAGGATCTTGATGGCTAGCCAACGGGCTAGGTTTAACTACTACGTATATTAATTTACGTGACGTTGTGTTGACAATACCGACACTAGTACCTGAATGTTGTTGAGGTCGCATGAAGTCAAAGTAGCAGCAACATAATGGCTCTTGCTAACTAACAACTAGCTAGCATTAAGCAGGTAGTCAGTCACTTACCAACACTGGCAGCAGGTACCACCCCCTTTCGTATGTGTGTGGGCCGTGTAAGCTAAAGTTAGTACGTATTAGTGGCTAGTTCGTTGTCAAAATAAAAGAAGGCAAGGAGTAAAATCATCAAAGTTTCATCAGAACCGTCCCTATTTCTTTGACCTTGTTGAACCTCCCCATCGCGCTTTATACAACACTCACACACTCACACATACCAGTTACACGCACGCAGACACAGTAAGGCGCTGCTAAGATCTCTATGAAACTTTTATTTTGACAGAATGTCAAAGTTTTCTGTGAATGTGATGTTATTGCAGAGTACTCGGTACTCGGTTCTGGCAGAAGGGATGCCAGCCAGAATGATCCTCTTTATTTCAGTTCAGAACGAAAGCGTATACGCACCGGGCCACAAGCCGACACATAACCGTCCACATAATTGAAAACAAAAATTAATTAAGTAATAATAACTATTGTAATTTAAAAATAGGAGTGTATACAATCCCAATTTTTGTTTTCAGCCTAGCCTAGTGCCACTTATTAATGGTTATATTTACTTTCAAACTCAATTACCTTCATACTATCCGAACAAATTGCTTCTTAACACTTATCATTTAAAATGAAAACCATTAATTGTGTTGTCCTGTTCCTGTGCAGGAATATCTCTTCGCCCACAGCCACAGTACAGTGAGTGACGCATGCGGCTGCCGCCGGAGGTTCGGCCCATCAACACAACAGAGAACAAGCGAAGGAATTCCACAACATTGAAAACATCATTTTAAACGAACGTTAGCGTGCTTCTTGCTTTAAATCGTTAATTTTTTTCAAACTGACTCATGATGCTCTTGTAATTTCACCCTATACGGACAGCTGTCTACAATTGTCTTCAATACTCGGTAGCTAACGTTAGCATTTGTTTTTTTCTCTCTCAAAATAACGTTAACACTAGCAAACTTAGCGACTCATTTTGCTAGCTATCAACGGCACTAAGTTACGTTAGCTAGCAAATGTCAACCTGAAGCAATGGATTCAAGCTAGTTAATGACATGGAAGAATTCCAAAGACAACCTAGCTAGTAACACAATTTAGCTTGTTTCTGTGTAAGACTTAATTAAGCTGATATTAAGCCTTGCATTTATTTTAAACGAGGATACCAGGGCCATAACGTAAGACTAGGTAGAGGACTCATAACCTCTTCTAGTGTTTGCTGCTGTGGTGGTTCTACTTCTAGTCGATTTTAGCAATCCAACGCTGATGTAACCTCAATTTAAGTTTGGGTTGCTTACATTAGTCAGATAGCTAATGTTAACTAAATGAAGTCGTCTTTGGCAGTTTGGGCCTAACGGTACTGGCTAGCTGCTGATTGTTTTACTGAGACTTTGCCTAGTAACGTTACTCTTCGAACACCATTCCTTCCCCCTGACTTTCGCGGGGACTTAGGTCAAAATTACCATTCAGCAGGATGGGGAAAGCTATGCGTCAAACAAAAACTTGCTGGCTAGCTACTTGGCTAACTTATGGCTAGTTGACTGGCGTAAGTTGTTGCGAGCATTATAGTGTTAAGTATAAAAGCTGTTAAGTTAGCCAGTAGCCACCCGCACGTTCTTGAGCTGAGGTAACGTCGGTTTTCCCGGGAATCCAAGTGGGCTAGTCAAGCCAAACCCCCTTTGTTTAACTTAACACGGAGAATTATAACAGTTTTGTACCCATTATATATACAAGGCATAGAATATACTGTGGGTAAGCAACGTTACTCTTAATGTCTATTCTCATAGGTGCTATTGATTCCATTTATTTAATTTGAGGCCATTTGGTTGATTATTGTTATTTAAAATGTGTGATTAAGTGCACTAGCTAAATACTTAGACGTTTTTGTTTAACAGAATGTTTAATGAGAAATCCTACTTGATTTAATTTTAAATAACACATGTACTCATGTAGAACTTAAAATGATTATTATAAATTACAAAAGAGAACTTGCTAAAGGTCAGTAAGGAATAGACTAAACTGCTTAAATATTTTTCCTATTTTTCTAGCTGTCTTCCAGGTATTTAGAATACATTTATTTGTTTAAATGCCTATTTCTATCCATATTTTTTTTTCTGTGAATGGATTTATATTCTCTGTAGTGACAGTTTTGCATGTTTACAATCTCAACAGGTTGTCAGGTAGTCGACATGGCAACAGGGGGCACTCCTTTTGAAGACTGTGCTGATGAGCAAGATCTGCACAACTGGGCCATTACCAATGGCAGTCTAGAGGACAGGCTCAACAATATGGTACATTCAGCAGTAACTAATATGCCACAAACACCAAAAAGAAGGTTCAGGGTGCTTATCCATGACAGTGTAATCATCTTGTAATCACTAAACTGAACACTAGCCAAAAATGTTATGGACCAAAAGTACGAATAATTGTTAATTGTTTTGGGACAAAATTAATTTGAGTATAAACTACTTAAAGCTCTTGTAAAGTTACTTATTTTTGTCCTCACTACAAGCTTACCAATGAACATGCCTCACTTGCATAGTTGGATGTGAGATTGTTTTCGGTCGAGTCAACAATGTACTACAGAACAACATTTTTATCAGCTTAGTGTATGTCCATCAAAGGAAGTTGATCTAGCAACTGTTTGGGAAGAGGATTTTGATATTTTATCTGTGCCCTTTTGTTGCGGCTGCACTATTTTGGCATGGAAGTGGAAACAGGCTATAATTGCTCTTAGGTCTTCTTTTAGGCAAAAGGGGACATTTAATAATTAATTTGGGGAAAAAGTGTATATTTTTACACAATTTTAAACAGCCACATATGTTGATGTACAGGCTTTTTTTAATAACCAACCAGCAGGTTGGCCATTGATAGGGTGTCTTCATTTGTTCAAGTACGTTCCTATGTTGCAGACAGTTTGCACATGCATGGTCATAAGTTATTAGTACTTAGTCTTTCTCAGGTAGATGTAAGCGCATTGCCACTAGGCGTTTAGTGAGCTTTTTGAAGACTTTGCCTTTAGCTGAATAAGTTTGTCCCAAACTGGGCATGGTCAAAAATGAAAAACTTGCCATAATGCAATTATAAATCAGCTGAGGCAGTGTGTTCTATTTTTTTGTGCGGACTAGGACTGGGGTGTGCAGCAGAAGAAAGCCAATCGATCCTCAGAGAAGAACAGGAAGAAGTTCCCTACAGCGGTAGTAGAGAGCCGACTGACCAATGATATTTCCCCAGAGTCCACCCCTGGGACTGGCCGCAGAAAGGCCCGAACCCCTCACTCCTTCCCCCACATTAAATATACCACCCAGATGTCTGTGCCAGACCAGGCAGAGCTTGACAGACTGCGTCAGAGGATCAACTTCACAGACCTGGATGAGGTGAGAAACTGCTGCCGGAAATACATATTTAAAATGGAGTCAACATTTAATTGATTACAATGTTATAATTGACAAAAGGCTACATTCTCAATATTCCAACAACGTTTAGTGGAAAACCTTTTTAACATGTAGGTCTGGTTGTCCTTTTGGCTAAATGTTTCCTTCTACCTCCTTAGAGGAGTGTAGGCAGCGACTCCCAGGGCCGTGTCACTGCCGCCAACAACCAACGGCAACTGGCTGGTGAAAACAAGAAGCCCTTCAACTTTCTGCCGCTTCACGTCAACACCAACAAAAGCAGGGAGCTGCTTCCCTCTTCTGCCTCAGCCCCTGCCACCCCTGCTGTCACTAAGGAAGCTAAAAAACAAAGTCCTGGCTTCAGGGATGCATTGGCCCCAGTCTTTTCCAGCAAGGACACTTCTGGAGGGAACCGCGGAGGAGCCGAGAGGGGGGCCATAGCCCGCGGGGAAGACGGCAGGGGCGAGCCTGGCATCGATAGCAGTCAAGTAATAAACCCACACTCTCTCTGGATTTAGTTGTTTTCATGAAGTGTTCTGTGTGTATTTCTAGAAATATGACTCCTCATACTCTGTTAAGAGTTGATTTGATTTGTACAGCGAGTACATTACATAATGTAGCAGCAGGTGCCTTGGACCAACCTATTGGTGTACTCTAACTTGTGTCATCTTGCGCTAACCTGAGAGTCCACCTCTGCCTCAATCTCTCTGTGCTTCCACTTTTGTAATAATTAAAGTGGGATAGAGCAAGAGATGATGCAACAGTCTGTATTTAGGGCAATGTATAAATATGTCACCACCAGTGCCGAGTGAGTTTGGCGTGCCCCTCTTCATCTAGCGCTGCCCTAATTTAGCCCAGTCTCAGCCATGACAGAGGATCCACTCTTTTTCTTTCTGTCTTAATTAAGCTTGCAGCGCACCACTTCATACATTCTCTACACAATTGCGCACACCTTTTATACACGCAGACATGCTGGTGCTAACCCATTATTTGCAAAACGCTTTCCCTCGTTCAAACACACTCCGTGTGTGCGCTCTCAGGTGGTGAGCAAACTGGTGCAAATCCGGGAGTATATCAGCAAGGCCAGCTCCATGAGGGATGACTTGGTGGAGAAGAACGACGTGCCAGCCAACGTAGAGCGTCTCTCCCACCTCATCACCCATCTCAGGGAGCAGGAAAAGTCCTACCTGCGCTTCCTGCAGAAGATGCTGGTAAGTTATTTTTGTCTCCCTCTCTCGATGCATTGTTTGTCTGTGTTTCTGTCCTTTTTTTTTTTTATTCCTGTTTTTGTGGCCTGTTTAGTCATAACTTCTAAGTGTAGAGCTTGTCAGTGGTGTTTTAGAACGCTGTGTTGCACCCCTCATGTATTCTTAATGTCTGTTTTTCTTTGTGTCCTGAAATGCACGCCAGCAGACTAGCATAGTGTCCTGTTCCATTTCATGCCCCTGTTCTCACTGCAGGGAGGCAGTTCTCTGTATGTTGTTATCGCAGGACCTGGAGAGTGAAATCACTTCCATCAGAGGCTTAGTAGTAGTAATCATAGTAGGAGTAAAAACCAGCATGAAGGAAACAATATCTGCTCTTACAAAACAATGGTGCCCCCCCCCCCGTGCAGAGTCAGTAGGGATTGTCTAGGGTCAGGATCCATTTTGTCTGTGTACAGATCATGTGTTCCTCTGTGTGTTTCACTCCTTTGTTCGCCCATCTCTAACACAGGCGAGGGAGACCGAGGAGGACGACACAGGAACCCTGGACTCTGCTGTGGGCTCAGGCTCCCTGGCAGACAGCACCTCCCTCAACATTGAGGTGCGCTCCTCGGATGCCTCCAATACCACTGTGAGTAGGGAAAACACACACACACACACACAGCCGTTCATTTATCTGCCCATGGTAATGTGTAATGTGGTAATCTCTGGCTCCATTACTCCTGCATCTGAGGTATCAGATGACAGATACACTCCTCTCTACAGGCAATCCCACTCTTCCCTTTCTTTTTCCTTTTACTGCTTGTCTGCACTATATTGTGTACTCAGAGAACGCTGAGGATTCTGTTAATGCTGCTAAATATTGCTGTTCACCCGCTGTGCATGAATGCTCGCCACTTCATCTGTTTGTGTTTTACCTCCAGGGTCGAGGGCCAGCTGTCGAACGTGAAGACCAGAAGGAGGAGCTGGAGAACCTGCGTAAGCAGCATGAATTGCTGAAAAAGATGCTGGAGCAGCAGGAACAACTGCGGGCCCTGCAGGGACGCCAGGCAGCACTGATGGCAATGCAGCACAGCACGGAGCAGGCCATTGCTGTTATGGACGACACTGGTAACACACACACACACACACACACACACACACACACACACACACACACAGTGTGAGAAAGGATACTACTTTGATTTGTGAGATTGATCTTATTTTATTTTGGCACCTATGTATGTGCCCATGTGTATATTTATTTAGCAACATGTTTTATATGAAGAGTTTGGGCTTTTTGTGTTGCAACAGTTGTGACTGAGACCACAGGCAGTGTGTCTGGCCTCAGTATCACCTCAGAGCTAAATGACGAGCTGAACGATCTGATCCAGAGGTTCCACAACCAGCTTCATGACTCCAAGGTACACCAGCCATTATTTTCCACTTACCTACCCTCCTAGCTACCTTCCTGCCTGTGCAAGTCGGGAGGTTCAAGGCTTGACAAAGGATGCTACCATGGCACTGTTTATAGTACTGGTTAATGTCTGTTTATGGTAACAGACACTTGGCAACAAGCAAAACATTAAGAAAAATGCTTTGTCCTTTCAGCCGTCACAGTAAGTGAAATATCTGAAGGCTTGCATGACGATCGTTGCATACGTTTTCATTAACCCTGAATGTCCCTTACAGACCAAGGCTGTCCCAGACAACCGCCGCCAGGCAGAGAGCCTCTCGTTGTCCAGAGAGGTGTGCCGATCCAGGGCCTCCCAGCCTCTTGGCCCCCCTCCCCATCGGCCGCTCCTGCACTCTTCCTTGGGCCCCCATGCCGCTCTAATGCCAGGGCCCTCAGCAGCCAGTGCCAAGCTCACCAAGCTCCAGGAGCTACAGGACAAGAAGCAGACCATGGACAAGATCTTGCAGGAACTGCACTCCCTCCGAGACCAGACCCTCAACAACAACAACAACTCCTGTAAGAACGGGCAAGCCCCCTTTAGCTGACTGACTATAGCTAAAGTATAGCTAAAGGAAAGCTCTTCATTTCATCTGATTGGTAACAGTATTTGTGTGGACTCTTCTTTCAGTTCGTGGAATGCCTCTGTCGACCCAGAGAAGTCTCACCATGAGCGGCCCCTCTGCCGACCGTCCATCTGCTCTCCGCTCCAGCGGGGCCTCAGCCTCCACCTCCTTCCAGCCCTCGCACCCCCAGCAGCAGGACAGCTCCAGCCCCGCTGACAAACTCAGGTGCTCGTAAACACGCACACACAACCAGGGCTCCAGTATGTATTTTCAAACCCCGACCTAGTCTCTTCAATAATGATTGAATGATTGCCCCTTGTCTCCAGGAAGCTGAAGGAAGTGCACAAGCGTCTGAACGAGCTGCGGGAGCTGGTGCAGTACTACGAGCAGACGTCTGACATGATGGTGGACACGGTCAACGAGAACGTCAAGGAAGACGACGACGATGACGAGGAGGAGGAAGAGCAGACGGAGGATGGCTCCATGCTCGAGGCCATGTTTGACTCTGAGCAGGAGAACCGTCAGCCCATCACCAACATCAGGTGCTGGCACAAGCACAGCCGATGTGCTTTGCAACATTCAGGCACCAATACACTCACTTGGAAAAGACGTTGAGGCCTAGCAATGCCAGTTGCCACCAAACTTTATTGCTCACTGGTTGTTGAAAGGCGTTCTCTGACCCCACTCTCTCCCATTCTAGGAACCCTCAGCGCAGCAGCAACTGGATGGACATGAACAGTCTGACCAACGGCAGGGGGGGCAGTGGCAGCGCCAACAACTGTGAAAGCAGACTGAACACCGAGTGCGAGATCAACAATCGCTCCACGACCAACGTCCGCAGCCTCAACATCCCCTCCGCTATAGGTAGGTAGGCGCCGTCACACAAACACACACAGGCCGACCTTTCAGACAGGCAGGTAGATGCCTAGCCACCTCGTAGCATTCCAACCCTCCGAGCTTCGTCTCCCACTCAGAGTGCCAGTACAACCGCGACCGGCCCTACAACAGGATGAAGGACGACAACGACGAAGATGACGACGGTCTGGAGGACGAGGATGGCGCGGCGGCTGGCCATGGAGACAGCGAGGCCTCCGGCTCCAGCCGCAGGAGCAGCGGCGGAGGCGATACCGACTTTGCCCAGAAGGTCCACCGGCTGCAGACAGCCAAGCAGAAACTGCGGCAGCTGCAAGAGCTGGTGGCGATGGTGCAGGTGAGAGCAGGTTCCTCTTAAAGTGAGCCCTTACATAAAGACAGACTGGGATATCTGTCCCTTACCACGTGGAGGTCCATGTTGGTTAACCTCTGTCCCACCTCGGCTCCTAGAGTGACGATACGGACGGCACCACAGCCAATGAAGACGAGGCGCCGCTACACCAGCAGCCTAACAACACCAGGACAGCAGCAGCAGC
>JAVQIZ010202937.1:0-10082 GCA_036023535.2 Galaxias brevipinnis
AATGCGGCGACGTGCACTTTTTAGACGGTCCCTTTAGGTTCTGCGCCCCGACTTTCAGCCATTGAGACCAATACAATTTCGCTGTTTTAAAACGACATCGATCGTGAAAAATAAAACATGTATTCTGTTTGGCATCAACCCCTGAATGAGATTATAGTACTGGAATCATTGTGAGACTTTAATTCTAAGAGCTATCGACGATTAAAGTCTGAATATCGAATATCAAACCAACTTCACCGAAGTCATCAAACGCTCAATGTAACAAAAGTGGGCTTCACGTTACTTTGAGACGATAGGTGGCGTTGTATTGCAAAAGGAGTGAATTTTGATTCTCGGCCTGCCGGTTGAGGTCTGTGATTTTAGTGGTAAAGTTCTGAAACGGAGTCGGTTGTGTGAAGTTGGGAGAGTTCAGAAAGTTAGTTCCTTGTTTGGATAAACATGGAAAATAAATGTGGGCTTTGGGTTAACCTTTTCTGGTTAGGACAAAGGTGCGCTGGTTCCGTCTCGGTGATCCTGCGGGTCCTCTGACTCTGTAAATTTGGTTAAAAGCTCTGAATCATTTCGGAAAACGGTGGAAGTTGTGAAGTCCCGAACGTGGTTTGAATTAAGGTTCCTTTGCGCTGAAGTGTTTTAGTTCGAAAGTGTGCAAGGAGTTTTCCAGTCTGTAGTGAGGTCAAAGGCTTAAATCCTTTGTTGTGTGAGTTGGTAGCAGGCGCTTGGTCAAGGAAGTGGGGGTGCAATTTTTTTATCCAGTTAGAACGAGATGGCCGACCACGTTCTTACAGACGTTAAAGAGCAACCGTTTCCTGGTTGGAAATTCAATTTAAAGCCAGTTTGAGAAAGGGGTGTAGGGAAGGTTGCCTGGGTCATTTCATTGGCTTGCATGCCAATGACCAGAGGTGTTGATTATCTCATTTATCAGTGAAATATCAGTTTACCTACCATGTCGTTTGGTTTCAATGTAAGCTTATACAAGGAATATGTTCTATATAACGTTTGCAACTACAAAATGTCATGGTGGACATTTTGATACCAAACATGACTATGCTAGCTAGGATGGTTCATTTAGAAAAATAATACAAAATATATAATTACTAGAAAATAGACACAATTGATATTACAATTTCTTCTCATGTTCAATGTCCAATAGTTTCACTGAACGTTCCTTAGGCGACAGTTTCTTAATCCCAATTTATTAATCCTTAGAGGGGAAGCAGTGTGCTGTTTTGTTCAAAATCTAAGGAGTTGTGTGAGAGAAACAGGCTGGCCCCCCTGGAGTGTTCACCAGGGCCATCTTGGGGCCTGTTCCTTTGATCTTATCCAAAGAGGGGGAAGATTCTCTGATTGGTTCCCCTACAAAAGTTATTTCACATTATTATTCTGTTGGCTATATAGTGGATCAGTTTTGGTGGTGTTTTTTTCCTTCAAATTCTCTACTCTCCGAAATATTCCAATACTTCCAAAACTGTTGTGTTACAGGCACTTTACTGCCCAAAAGATTGTTTCATAATTTTATTGTTTCAAAGAGCAACAGTCAGTGTAGAGTCAAGGAGAGGGAGAGAGAGGTATGAGAGAGACAGAGGCTGGGGAGTGGTGGTGTGGGGGTACAGTGTCATAGAACATTTTCCTGTACATTGTGTTCTTGTATTTAAACAAATGCACCAGCAACAGCACTTAAAAGGTAAGAATTTGTCAATAAGTGATTGTAACAGCCAAAAAAGCCCTGACAGAAAAAATATCTCTAAACTCCTTACATTACCCAGAGGACCCCCACTGGATTAGGACTGATCCAAGGTTAACAAAAAGAAAGGTAACTATGAATGAAGGAGCAGCTGTCAGGAATTAAAGTAGTAGGCTCCAAAGCAATGAATGAACTGCTGCATGGTAGCCACACAATTTTCTAACATAACTGTTAAAATTACTTTCCACAGTCTGATCGGTTCATCAAGATCAACTCACTGATATTTCATAACTAATAACACTAATTCAATAGCCTGTTAGGCTATGGTTGTTAAGGTAAATTTTATGATTGGTAAGTTTTACCTTGGCATAACTGAAGTTTTTTCCTCACTCTCAATTTACTTGACCTGTTTCTGACATAAAAGCCCATGACAAAATGTTCAGTAGATCAATACAAAAACATGCAGTCTTAGCAGTTTGAAATACTGGAGATAATAAACAGCTATACAATGTAGCATGACAGAAATAATCACACCATCCAGTAAACATGGTTAATGTGAAAATACTAATACAACCCATGTTTAGATGGTAACATCATAATTATATTACTTTAAAAACTTTCCCTTTGACAGAGTTGATTAGAACAAAAATCTAAGATTTTGTGAGTTCAATAACTTCAATGTAAAATGAATGGATAGATGTTCTGACACAAGTTTGAAGAAAAAGTAATAAGTAATATAATAACCAACATAAGATAATCGAATACAATCAGTGAGTCATATAAAGTTATGCCTTTATTTAAAAGCAATAAAACAAACAACGACACAGTAGACTTTTAGGTTATACAAAATGTATTGCACTTTTTTTATGGTATTTGATCGCCACCTTACAGCTACAGTATGTGAAACGAGACTTTCATTAGCTGGACAACACCGTACAGCCTCTGAATGTTTTCTTGTCCTGACAAAAACAATGAGGCGGTGACCAAAACCAGAAGGCAGATCTTGCCTACTTGGATTGCATCCTTCAAGCAGCTTGGCATGAAAGTAGTGCAACAATTTGGAAATGCATCAGACACACAAGATAATGCAATTGTTCAATTGTAGATACTTGAAATATTGAGTTGAAATAAACAACATGAAAATGTTTATGAATAAAACAGTTCACTGAAACTGACTGTATCCTCCATAACTTCCCCCTTTACCCATGTCCTGTCTGTGTCTCCACTCTCCAATGTTTGCATGCAGGCTGAAGCTGTCTTACAACATCGAACTCAATACCTAGAGGGGTAATCACAGCATTGTATACGGTATAACACACATTATTCCCGGTTGATATTGGGCCAATCAAATTCACTGATGATTGGGACAGTCAGACAATAGTCAGTGCCTTACGCGCATGCTCAGACAGTACGCTCCAAAGCTGAGAGCCTTCGGCCACATGTCAGCAGAACCAAACCCAACTCAAACAAGTTAGTTAATTCATAACAAAAGACAGCATTTGGCACAACCACTAGATGGTTTGGTTCTCTTCTGTAAAGCTGCTCGTGTAGCAGTCTCAAACACTTCCCTGATACCATCCTTGGTTTTGGCCGAACATTCCAAATACTCGTATGCGCCAATGCGTACAGACATGGCTCGCCCATCCTCTGTTTTGACTGGTTCTTGTTTCATTCTGGACAGCTCACTCCGTACGTTCTCGTCGTTGCGTAAATCTCTCTTATTGGCAACTAATATAATAGGTACATTTGGGCAGAAGTGTTTGACTTCCGGCACCCATTTCTCTGGGATATTTTCGAGGGAGTCTGGACTGTCCACGGAAAAGCACATCAGGATGACATCAGTGTCAGGGTAGGACAATGGGCGAAGGCGGTCATAGTCCTCTTGGCCAGCTGTATCCCATAACGCTAGTTGAACTTGCTTATTGTCCACTTCTATGTCCGCTACATAGTTCTCAAACACAGTTGGAACGTATACCTCAGGAAATTCATCCTTGCTGAATACTATCAGTAAGCACGTTTTCCCACACGCGCCGTCTCCAACAACTACAAGTTTCTTGCGTATATCTGCCATGTCTTCCGAAAGCTATTTATTTTTCCTTTGTTCTCTGACTGTTGTACAAATATTTTCATTCGACCGTAGGCCTATTCATGTATCTCCTCCCCGGCCCGTGCGTTGGTAAAGCCTCAGTAAATTCTGGCCAAACGAAAATGATTCCTGTGATCTGTCTCTGTAGCCAATCTCGCTCAACTAAATTCTACAGCAGCAACTGGAGCCTTTCCTTTATAAAGCACGGAGCACTTTCCTAATATAGCAATCCAATCGAAAGTAGGGAGGTGAGATCATTACTTAGAAAAGGGAAAGGTGATTGGATCTCACGATTTTCCCCGGTTGGGAGAGGAGGGTCATGTACCACGAGGAACCATCCGACCCAGGATCAGCCAGAAAAAAAAACGGTTTATGAACAACGTCTTTTATGAGTCAGCGTCTGTGCTTGAGGAGAAATAGGCATACATTTTCTTGAAAGTTGTATAGCTATTCTGTAAAGAATCTGCTTTAATAATCATTCTGGTTTGATTGCAGACTGATCGGCCTAACACTAACAGCACACAATGAGCTTAGTGTGGACCAGTGAGTTTTGAGTCTGTCCTTTAACTGAATAGTGGAAAAAATCTTCAAACGCTGTTTTTTGTCTGTGGTTGACTCATGTCACAAAACGTAATAACACTATGTTAGAATACAAATCTATCCTGTAGCACGGTCAATGAGACCGAATAAGAGCCATCGAATCTTTCCAATTTGGGTGGACATCATCATTGTTAAGCGCAGATCCACGTATGTAACTACAGTGATATGCAGAGAGGGGGCACTAGAGAGATAGTTCAACTCCATAGGATAGCTTGCTAACCCAGCTACACTACACGTTCAGTCATTAAATCACCGATCTCCACGGAAACGAAACAATATACTAGCTTATTTTTAGACATTGCGTTGTGCAAAATCATCACTTCCTAAACGACAGCGCGTAAGTATGTAATTTATGTTAAAAGATAATACAATCCGAGCAAATATTTTAAGCCGGATTATTGTCGTACTCTTGAGTATTTCCCCCTTTTGTTTAGCGGGTAAGGCCCATCTGTTTGGGACTTGGAAGGGGGCCATATTGGTAGCTAACATTAGTTAGCTAGCTACTAGCCAGGGTTTTGCTAGCTAACTTGTTTTTTAGCCAACACACATGGCGATTGCCGTTGATAAATTTTGAAAATTTAGGCTGGCTAACTTGATAAGAAAATATATTAACGCAGCCTGGCTAGTTAAAATGAGTTAGCCTATGACACGTCAAAAATAAAACCAGTGAACAACATAACTTACCAGCAGCACCCGTTTTAATAGCTTCTAGTTAACAAACATAATATGCATATTGCAATGTTAGCCAAGCTACAAAGACTAATTTTCACGGTACTTCGCAAGCTATCAATATCTAGCTAGCTAACTATTGTGTTCAATTTAGGGCTAATGCTAGATAACGATAGCTGGACAACGTTAGCTGGTGGTTACCTGGAGAGCTTTTTATCATCGTTGCTAACGACATTGTAAACAAAACGAGAGACAATATATTACATAACTTAATCAAATATTCAAGCAAGTCTTGCTTGAACATATGTGGCTATCAACACATGAATGTTGTATACGATTTGTAAAGCTGGAAAGTTAGCTAACGATTTGCATATTGTAGCTAACTGTGTTTAACGCTGGCTAAGCTAGCTAGCTAGTTAGTTAAACAAGCTAGCTGACTGCCCTTGTTGGCTGGCTAGCTATCAAACGTTTCACATTTGACGTTATTTTGAAACAACCAATTTAACTAGATACTCACGTTGGCTAACTTAAATAGTTAGTTACATACGCGTTTGAAATATAAACGCATTCGCTTTTTTTATCGAGTTATGCTTTGTGATCACAACAATTGTATTCTCAATTGTACGAGATAATGGTTTCAGAAAACAACGTCCACATTTGTTATTGCGTTGCTTAGGTAAAACGACGGACTGGCTTTTTATGTTGGCTACCTAGTTACATGACTGACAATATAATGTCGTGCTAACAACACAACGGGCGCATATTGTTGGTCCAAGTACTTTTAACCATACCAAATTTGCTATCGTTAACGTCACTGTAATTCATTTTAATACAGGCCAACGTCGTGAATTTGTGTTACATATTCTGGCTAGCTAGCTCTTTGTAAGTTTACCTTACCGAAGCCTAAAGCAAGCGCGTATGAAGGCAATGCATCTCTTAACAGTGCCTTAGTCTACGTCAACGTAAGGTATATTTTCCTGTAGTCTGGTTACATTTGAGATATTTCAGCGTCTTTGTGGAGGCTAGCTATAAACACATTCTACTGTGCTGCCTATAGATGACTGTATCCAACTTGATAAATTCAGGGCTACCTTAATTTGAAGAAACTCAACATATTTATTCTGGCAACACAGGTTTCCTCGTGGAATGAGCGTTCCATGCAGCATCCTAGGTATGAATGACGTGGCCTGGCAGGAGACAAGAGGTGGGATGCTGCACACGAATGGTGCTCCTGAGACAGGGGGCGTCAGAGTTCATGGAGGAGTACCCCTGGCCACTGTTGGAGGAGCGGTTCAAGGAGCTGTAGGACCACATTTACAAGGCATTGACAGGGGAGCAAACCCTAACCCTGGCACCCCTCAGCCACCATTAAGTGGGCGCTCTCAGGATGATGCTACTGTGGGGTACTTTTTTCAGCGGCAGCCTGGAGAGCAGCTGGGAGGGTGCGTTCACAGTAAGCACCGCTGGCCTACCGGAGATGGAAACCATGTTGATCAGGTACAATTATTGGGAAATTGCCAAATGGCTTGATGTAGAATATACCATTAGTATTGTTTGGAGAAGTTTGTGTGACACAAGTAGGGGTAGATAGTTATAGTGGGATAGCATATTGGTCTGCTAAGATGAGACAAAAGAAAGTGGCTTGCTATTGATGTCTGTTTTCACAAATTAGATCAGAGATTAATGCGGTTTCTTTTGCCACACTTTCTGTACATATTTTTATTTTTTCTGTGTTAATGCTGTGTCAATATTCTATGGGTAAAGGGCTTAGTATTCAAGGGAAACCACAAATGTCTGTTTAGAGCCTATCAGAACTTTGCAGGCGTGGGTTAGCAATGTTGATTAAAGGCTGGAGAATGCTACTTTTGTGTTTGTGTGAACATTCACGTGCCGTGTGCTCCCCAGCAGTTTACCTAAATGTTTCCACTTAAGTTTAGTGGGTTTACTAGCGGGCAGTGCGTACAGCAGACCGTTGCGGATAGTGGCCTCACTATTTTTAAAAATTTTTTGCAGAGGGATCGTACAAATTTATGTATCTGCGAACCTTGCCCGATATTCATTCTTTGATCTGCTTCATTGCTGGTTTAATGGCGATCTGTGTGTTTTCCAAGCAAAATATTACCGGCTATCTTCTTCCTTCCTCGTTCCTTGCCTGCTCAACCAATCAGCGATGGTTTGACACAAGTGAGAAAAAGCTATATACAACGCGCTGTTAGGATGTGGGTGGACTCCCCATACCCATGTCTGCGTGCCTTTGAGTTTTACGTTTCCCCAGAAACCCCTTTGCGCAGATACGCGACACGTTTACAGCGTTTGCACCCAATGCCTCGTTTGTTAAACACTATCACTCCTTATTAGCAAATACAACGGTATGGTAAGGTCTGGTGTATTGGCTAAACCAAGGTTTAAAGTAAAAGCAGCATAGAGAAAAAGCAGTTTGGCGTACAATGTTTTTGGTTTTGCAATAGCAGCATCATCTGAATTTTACATTTTTCAGCACCAAACTAATTTCCACGAAATGAACCACTGGTCTTGTACACATTTTAAAGGCGTAATGCATTGTATGGAAGCTGAAAGAAGTGCCTTTATCATCTGATCGCGCTATTCACAATAATATTTCTCAAAATTAACCACAAACCTGTAACACTTATGGCTCAGCTTCTTATTAGGCTTGTTACTACTGGTTTTGTCCTTGAAGTTGCCTTTTTTTTGTTTCTTTGCAAGTACACAACAAGTGCAAGAGCATTCATACTATATTGGAGTAAAGGCATTTCTATTTTAGTTAATAGTAGGAAGGTTTTGCATTCATTGTCTGTAGCCCTTCGCTTCATCCATAATTTCCATATTACAATTATTTAATCATGCAAATGTTTTGATTATGTAAATGTTGTCAATTTCTGGATTTTAGGTTCGCCCTGCAGACGAGATGAACTATGACTTTCAAGCTCTTGCTTTGGAATCAAGGGGCATGGGTGAGGTAGGTAACACGGCACCTATCTGTACAATAATCAAGATATCTTCAAAACATGAATGCTTCAATTGAGTTATAAATTGTCTGACTTCTCCTCGCTTAGCTTCTTCCAGCAAAAAAACTCTGGGATTCTGATGAATTGGCTAAGGATGGAAGGAAAGGGATGCTTCTTGGAGAAGAATGGAGGGATAATGCATGGGGATCTTCTCGTGAGTCTCGCCTGTGTCATCAGCATGTTTATTGCCGAACAGTACTATAGTTAAAGTGTCACCCACAGGTAATAAACACAAAGAAATTAGTTTCACTCCCAACTCCCATCTTTCCATTTGTTGAGCAGATCATTCAGTTTCCCAGCCTATCATGGTGCAACGCCGGCCAGGACAAGGTTTCCATGGAAATGGTGATGCCAGCTCAGTGCTATCACCTCGTTCAGAAGGTGGAGGTCTTGGAGTGAGCATGGTAGAGTACGTCCTGAGCTCTTCTCCTGGTGACAAGATGGATAGCCGGTACAGGAATGGTGGCTATGTAAGTTCTCTCTCAGGCCAGTAGAAACCTCTGAACGCAGACCAACTTTTTGACATTATGGAGAGATCAATATTTTGCTGTTTTTACATGTTTAATTTTCTTTTTCCTTTATTACCGCCAAAGATCTACACTAAAGCTATAACTGTTTCAGGGTGGAGGGGATGCTGACACGGACGGGAGGGAGAAGAACGATTCCCAAGAGAAGGCACCATTCGAGGAGGACAAAAGCCCAGAGTTGAAAGTGGGGGATGAGAGTGACCCTTCTAAACCTAATGGAAGAAGCCTACTGAATGGAATGGACAGAGATTGCAAAGACTTCAAGTAAGGAAAGACATTTGTTCTATTAACCTTTGTCTGAGTCTGTAAAATCTAAAACTGTTGGGATGTCACGAGAACCAGTACTTCGGTACCAAGTCGGTGATGGTACTCGTTTTCTAGAGTACCGTAGGTACTGCGGCTGCAATTAAAAAACATGTTATATAAGCCAACAAACACCAGCAAAAAGGCGTGGCTTTGGTTGTTTGTTCGCGGGGCGCATTTTTCCTTGCAAAATTCTCCAAGGCTTAAAGAACCCCAGAGTAACCACCCATATTGTTTTGTTGCTGTCCTTAAAGAGTTTGGCTCAATCCGTAATGTGTTTGGCTCCCTTGTTGTAAGCTACCGCATACTCAAATCAGAAATGAACAAGTAACCCTACATATTGGCAATCACAGCCTCGGCGAAAAATGAACAAAACAAACAGGAAAAAATCTCTTTCTCTTGAAGTATACAGGGCAGGACCCAGCATACTTGAAGAGAAAGCAAACCTTTCCCTCGAGTTAGCGGTAGTAGTTTACACTCCAATGCAGCAGGGGAACATTTGACTCTCCTTGTGATCTCCCTTGGACTTGTTTTAAATGCTCGCGTATATGTTTCTTTTTATTATTGCATAAATGACACCTAATACATGACATACATTTTGGCAGCACGGTGGCTCAGTGGTTAGCACTGGTGCCTCACAGCAAGAAGGTCCTGGGTTCAAACCCCTCCTGACCCAATAGCCTTTCTGTGTGGAGTTTGCATGTTCTCCCTGTGTTTGTGTGGGTTTCCCCCGGGTACTCCGGTTTCCTCCCACCATCAAAAAACATGCTCCATTCTCCTACCAGTGCCCTGACCAGTCACTGCCAATTGACCTGGAGTCGGTCTGTGTGTTCTATGTGTGTGAGCAAGTCCGTCGTTATATGTTGGGTGAGCAAGTCTGGTGCAAATTGGCTGCCGTTGTATCACTCAGACTGAGTGCTGTGTTTGATAGCTGTCGGTCCATTTGTTGTTCGTTCTATGTAATTAATTGGTGACCAATTTGTGTAAAGCGCTTTGAGTCTCGAGAAAAGTGCTAAAACTAAATAAAATGAATTATTTTTATTATTTTTTATTATTTGCATTTGGGGCATCACAGTGGCTCAGTGGGTAGCACTGTTGCCTCACAGCAAGAAGGTCCTGGGTTCAATCCCCACCTGGCCCAAGGGCCTTTCTGTGTGGAGTTTGCGTGTTCTCCCCGTGTTTGCGTGGGT
>JAVQIZ010202938.1:0-13270 GCA_036023535.2 Galaxias brevipinnis
AAAATTTTATTTTTTATTTTTTTTTATTTGTGGTGGTTCGGTTATTTTTATTTTTAACCTTTTTTTTTTTTTTTTTTTTTTAATTGGGGGTTTAAAAACCCAACCCCCCCCCCCCCCCCCGTCTCTGTTTGCAGTTCATCCCCATGCCCGTGTTGTACGGAGTCTTCCTCTACATGGGCGCCTCCTCCCTCAGGGGCATACAGGTGAGCGCTAGTCACCATGGAGACCGCTCATACATCAGCCAGCAGCCATGTTAGTGCATGGCCAGTCTGTTTAAACAGACCGAGTGAAATTCCAACTAGCAGAACAAAATTTGATCGCACCGTCTAGAACCAAACTAATGTCTGAAACAAATACATTTATATAAATTACAAAATTCACAAAACTTTTACATTTGCGCTTACTCATCTATTCATCCGTTCGTTTTCAGTTGGTCTGACCCGTGACGGTTTAATGTTATGACCTCTTTGCTCGGCCCCTGTGCAGTTCTTTGACCGTCTGAAGCTGTTTGGCATGCCCGCCAAGCACCAGCCGGACTTCATCTACCTGCGCCACGTGCCCCTCCGCAAGGTGCACCTGTTCACCATCATCCAGCTGTCCTGTCTGGCCCTGCTCTGGATCATCAAGACTTCCAACTTCGCCATCGTCTTCCCCATGATGGTAACCCGTCTCTCCGACTGTGTGTGTGTGTGTGTGTGTGTGTGTGTGTGTGTGTGAGTAACAGTGGTGTTTCTAAGTGTGTGTTCTGTTTCTGTCTGTTTTATTGTCGTCTAGATATAACTTTCCTCCGACTCCATTTGCTGTCAGCTCTTTAGGAGAAAGCATGTGGCCATGTGTCCTGTACTGTATGAGTTAAGTCTGTCCCCTGTTGGTGTGGCGCTGTCCTCTTCGCTCAGGTGTTGGCCCTGGTGTTCATCCGTAAGCTGCTCGACTTCATCTACACCAAACGGGAGCTGAGCTGGCTGGACGACCTGATGCCGGAGTGGAAGAAGAAGAAGCTGGAGGACGCGGAGGAAGAGGTAATGACCTCCGTAATGACCTCCGAGATTCACATGAAACCACGCCCAAAATAAAAGGCATTAAAACATTCAAACAGGCAATAGAAACCCTGCTGGCCAGGTTTATCATGTGGGTCCTATGTTATTTATAATAATGTCTTTCCTAGCTTTTCTAATCTTATTCTTTTTGTACAGGAGGACCATAGCATTATCGTCGAGGAGGAGGGGATCGTTCAGGTGCCACTAGTGGGACAGTACAAGTAAGTCGAGTTCTATTCCCAAAACAAACACACACAGTGCTGTTATAAGTGCTGCAATTAGGAATTCTTTAATGTGTGATTCAAGAGAAAGGTTGTAGTTACAACGCAATGTAGTGCAAAGGAACACATGGTTAAAGAAAATGGTCGGCAGCATTTATGGCCACACATGTGTCTGTGGTCTGATTTTAAACCCCTTGTGTTTTTGCCGGTAAAGTGATCCCGCCACAGTGAACATCACCGACGAGATGTCAAAGGGCTCTTTCGGGAACGTGTGGAAAAACGTGAACCCCGAGAACTCCAAAAAGGAAAACGAGAAGGAGAAGGAGCCTAGTGCAAAGAGGTAGGCGTTCCATCACACGCTTTACCTCTCAGTACAGACCTGACAGGGGTTTCAGATTTTTTCTTAGGGGTAAAATGAAGGCATTAAAAAGCTGCAATGGGTAGAATTTTGAAGTTCAACGTGGTAAAGTCTGCTATTATCGTTAAAAGCCTCTCTTATCAAGCCTCTACAAATCGCATGACAAAACTGTGAGGCTTGTGTTATGCCTCGGTGCCATGACTGCGTCACCGTGTCAGACTGGCAGTTGGAAAGCCAGAAAGCTGTTTCCATAATCCCATCCAAAATGTCTCTTGGCCTCAAGCCAGTGACGGAGGACGGGGGGGGGGAGACTCCAGCAAGCCAACACTAGGAGACCGTACATTTCGTTTGCTTTATGCGAAAGGGAAGGGCATAGTGTAAGGGAGAATACTTTTTGTTTTGGTTTGAATCCACTGTATTCTTGGGGGTGGGGTTAGGGTTGTCAGATTTCCACACCACAGCTTTAAGGCTCGTCAGGCCACACACACACCACTCAAAACGCTGTTTCATTCCCACTCCCAAAAGAGCTGCCTTGCTGCTAGATATGTTGATTTTTCCCAGGAGGTCAGTGATAGGACGATACGTTCCAGGGAAACGGCGAGATGTTTTCCTTGGGAGCTGCTCTTCCCACGTAGCTCGTGGTGTCTTTAGAATAACACACTCGTCTCCTGACTCCTGCCTCTCTCCCCTTTCCATGTTCCACCGTAAGCTCCCCCTCCTAAACCTCTCAGAGGCTGAAATCCCAAAGGTAAGGACATCCATTCACACGCTTGGAACGTTTGAATGCACACGCTTGGGACGTTTGTATATGCACGCGCTTGGAACGTTTGTATGCACGCACTTGATTGTTTGAATTGCGCACACTCGTCGACTGTTGCATGTTTCGTCAGTCCGTGGCTGGGCTAATTGAAATGCATGCGAACGCTGCCACCACAGTACAGAATGTGCACAGCACGCTCACTTGTATTCACTGCAGTGAGCTGAAAAAATTAGTGACTGTACTCTTGTGCCATACACTGGCAATGAGTTGCAATGGAGACTGCTTATTGTGTTTATGAATATACAAGGGATGTTTTAGATTTTTTTTATTCTATTTTTTTAGAATACATTTTTCTAAAAAAGAAAATGCTGTCCAGCTGGCTGTCTTTTACCTATTAACCTGATTGAAGTCCACTAGATATATGAGTGTCTCAACGTTGAGAGTAAATCTGTTTGTGTTCTCCCGTTCACCACAGTATCTATGTTCCTTTCCCTTGTATATGTCTGCTTGCCTTGTGTAAAGCACATTGAATTGTCTCTGTGTATGACATGTGCTGTACAAATCAAATTGATTGACTGATCGATCTTCCGTTTCTCTCTCTCTCTCTCCTCTTTCCAGCGGTGGCGAGAAGAGGCACAAGCGGAAGAGACGTGACAAGAGCTTGGACCGGGAGACAAGTTTGTGAAGAGCTAATACTGGCAGTGCGGTCAAGTAGAAAAGTAGAAAAAAAAAAATGAAATAAAGAACAAAAAATGCAGTTGTGCCACACTCGACCACCTCCGTACCGTGCTGCACTGTGCGTTTTTTGTCATGTCAAGTCTTTGTGTGCAACTCGTGTAAAATACTTGTTAAAAAAAAACTAAAAAAAAACAGTGTTAACCTAAGGAGGAGCCGAGAAACATTTCAAAGTTCTGTTTTTTCTATGTATTTCAATACGTGGTGATGATACCAGCAACGAATGAAGCAGAGTAGATTTATCCGTACACCAGACAGGTGTCTGTGGGCCAATTCAAAAACATTTTCAACGATGGTTTCTAAAACGACTTTACTTTTTACCGTGATTACTTGTATTTTGTATGTTTTTATATTTTTCCAACAACTGAGAATTGTCCTTTCGAATACCATTGTCACCAAATCTCCAGTTGTCACACAAGAGTAGTGTTTAGTGTTTTAAATGTCACAGTTGAATAGGCACGTTGCACAATAACAAAGATGATTAGCATAGATGTTTGCCAAATACCGACCTACTGTAGAGAACGTAGGCCATGTTGAATAGAATTCCGGAAAACATTTTTTGAAAACACTTGACTATTATAAACATTTTATATATTCTGTAAATCTACGGTAAATGTTTGAGGCAATGGAACGCTATTATACCCTCTTATCTGATTGTTACTCGTCATTTTATGAAATATTTAAAACCCTATCTTTTCAGTATTTATCAAAGGGTTAAGGGCAGTGTTGTTGGGGCTACTCATTGGGGAAGCGTTGTTTATCTTTTGATGTACCTCTAGCTGTGTGGGCCTTGGCTTCGACTACCCATCGAGTTGTGCATCCCGAGAGCATGCCGTGTGTCACTCCCTCGTACTCTGCTCGTCCTCCGCTCGCCAGTTAAGTGTCAAACATGGACATTCGATATCGCTTCCCTGAACGAAGTGAGCGCGGTGGCATTTAGAAAAAAAACTGAAAACTCCTAAACAAAAAGAAAAACGCCTGCTCAGCAGGTGGGCCAAACTCCATCGACGCCCTCTAGCCAGGCTTGTGGTGATTTTCTAGATGCAATAATACCTTTACTAAAAAGGGCGACATGTAATAAATGGTCATAGACTCTTAACGATGTACAATACATAGTATATTTTATTCATGTAAAATGTTACTAATATATAACTAACTTTGAATTGGTGTTCCGAGAGAAACATTTTATTTTAGCTGTAGACTTTTTTTTCTTCTTGCATTGTACTGTTTTATTGATGGATTCTTAGTTGAATAGACCGATTTACTAACAGGTCAAAAATATATCAGTATCCAATATTTTGACCACGCATATGTGGACTTCTGCCTTAAAATTTAGTAGGGAATAGCTCAACTTCTGTTGAATAATTTCAGTTGTCTGTATAATTCCAATTCGTTGTTCAAAATGTAATTTGTTATGAGAGCATCGGAGAGCGAGAGAAAGACAGAGAGAGTGTGTGTGTGTGTGTGTGTGAGAGCCAGAGAGAGAAAGATATGTGCAAAGTAAATAAAGTCCTCAAAATACTGATCTTCTATTGAATTTTCCTTTTGGTCCAAGCCTTTGTGTCTGTCCATGCGCGTATCCGTGTGTTCACACTGACTGGTCCTCCAGCATCTGCACGTCCTCCATCTTGGGCACCAGGGTGAGGCTGGAAGGGCCCCGTAGGAGCATGTTGTCCTTCAGGTCCGGGCAGGTCAGGGTGTAGCGGGTCCGGGCCAGGTCCTCGTTCGACATGCCCTTGGCCTGGTCCCAGGAGGGCATGTGGGCCGTGCAGGCGTGCCAGTCCGTGGGGCTCTCCGTGGGCTCCCCAAACCAGGAGCTCTGAAGGACGGGAGGAGAACGCTACATCACAACCAACTCCAGTGCTCCTTTCCTAATGCTGGAGTCTATTTCTGTGTTATTCCCTTTTTGTTGGTCTGTGAAACATTGGCGTGTGTGTTGTCTCTGCCATTCCAAGCCATCCTCTGCCTCTCTTTAGTTACATTCTCAGTAACACAAAAGTAGAATTTGCCACCCAAGTCGGCCATAGCCTCTTACGTTATATTCTCAGTTATACAACACCACCATATGAGCCGAGGGAGACTGGGTGTGGGTGTGGGTGTGAGGGTGTGTGTGTGTGTGTGTGTGTGGGGGGGGCGGGTTGGCATACAGACCTGGCTCTGTCGGATCCAGCTGGTCTCCAGCGTGTTGCCGAGCTGGTCACAGAGCTCCAGGGCAGTCCGCAGGAGGCTGTTGGCCAGCTCCTCGTGGCCCACTAACAGGTAGATGTAGGCCTTAAGGTGCAGAATCCTTGGCGTGTACATCTTGTAGGTGGAGTACTTGTTGAAGTCACTGAAGTGCTGTTTTATTACAGAACAAATCCATGAGGGAGATAATGACTTAGATTAGATAAGATTATTGAATGATATTTACAGTATGTGTATCGGTGTGAGGGAACGTAGATTGGAGTTTGATTAGGCAACTTTCGACTAGAGACTACAGTACCCACAATTCCCAAAACCGCTATCCACCTTATGTGTCTTGTTGTAAATGAAGAGGAGCTGTGTGTTTTGCTCCACCAGGGCCTTCCTGAAGAGTAGCACGTGGCACTCCAGGAACATGATGATGCCGTTGATTGTGTGAATGGTGGTCGCGGCCTGGAGGGACATGCTGTGCGCCTTGGAGTAAAACAAGCACGCCTTTTCCCACTCGCACATCCGCGTGTACCTGTAGGAAAAAAACAAAACACACCGTAATGGGATGCGATACTTTTTTGGTGTTGAGAAGGTTTAAAACAGGTCGGTTGCTGCTCGGCACGGGAGTGTTGGCTGGGGTTTTGTTAAGCTTCTGGAGAGTTGACATCCGATATGAGTCGACTTCATTAGAGGCTGTTTGAATGCACGCTCTCCCAGTAGACCACAGCTTGACCTGTAAGCTGCTGGGTCAGATAATTTTTTTTATGTTAAGACTGTAGAGAAGTGTGCCTCAGGCACCAGGCCAGCACAGACTGGCCCAGTGTATGAGCCAGCTCTGTAGACTGACCAGAGAGCCAGCAACATGCCAGCACAGACTGGCCCAGTGTAAGAACCAGCTCTGCAGACTGACCAAAGAGCTAGCACCATGCCAGCACAGACTGGCCCAGTGTAAGAGCCAGCTCCAGGCTGAATCCAGTGAAAGAGGCAGCTCTGCAGACTGACCAGAGAGCCAGGGCTGAGAAGAGGTTCATCATCAGGCTCTTGTCGGCAACCAGGTTGGGGTCGGACTGGGCCTCCTCCACGTAGCTGTAGCACTCGTCAAAAGGCCGGTACGCGAACCCTGAAAACGCAACAAAACACGCAGTGTTTAGCCCTTCATTGAACCCAGTATTTATCTTTGTCCAAACATATACTGTGTATATACACTTATACTATATATTATGCATTCAGTTGAGATGATTTCTAGATTCACCCGAAAAAAGTTTTTTTTTCCAGTTCCGCTTGGATTTTGTAACTAAGACCGCTGACCCACAGTTAGGCCCTACACTTTATCTAAGCATATAATATCGCCATACTGTATAACTAGATGTGTTATACGTCTGGGTCTGCGCTAAGTCGCCGTGTTCCCCCCATTCCCCTCCGGCCCTCTTGCCTGTGTAGAGGAGGAAGTTCAAGCAGCCGGCGTAGAACCATCCTCTGGCCGTGCAGATGCGGCTCCTGCGGCTCAGCTGGTCCAGACTCAGCAGCACCTGGATGCAGTCCTCGTACCTGTCCGCCCGGGACCAAGGACGTTACTTTTACCGCCAATGATATACCATGAGTCGTTAAGCTCAAATCTGCCTAGCAACAGGGATGTTGTTTTTGGCTTGTAAGGAGCCTGATTGGTTGGTACCACCTCTATGAGTATGGATTTAGTGGGATTTGGTCATGCCGGTGATGGCGTGAATGCCATGCCTGCGTTTGCAATTGACCCAGATCACCTACTGAGCCACGTTAGACTTTTTCTAACCCGTGTCCCATCTCTGAACACTGCCTCGGTCACTGATGCCATACGAGGTGTAGCTCTACCACTGCAGAGCAGGGCTGAGTGGAGGGTGCAGTACCTCTGAGTGAACAGCAGGGGGGTGTGAAGGACAACGATCACCCACATGTCAAGTCCTGGCTGGTTGGTCAGGTGGCTGACCTTCTGTGCCCAGAGACCTGAGTGAACAATATGAACGCTACATGAAGCATAAATAATAAGTATGTTATCCGTCCTACTTTTCTGTCTCATCCAGTCACACCTGGTCGGTTTCTCTCACGATAAATTTTTTTATCACTTCCTTTCAACACCTATAACGGGTCCCTACATCCACACAGCCACACAGACAGTAGCCCCGGTCCCCTTTGACCACCCCTCCTCCCCCACCGTAGTGGATGGACTCCTGCAGGGCGCCGTTGCAGAGCTTGACGATGCTGAGCGTGCGCAGGAAGTGGCAGAGGAGCGCCATGTCCTCCACGCTGTCGGGCAGCTCGCCGTAGGTGTCGCACAGCAGCCGCTCGTACTGCTTGCACTGGCGCTCGCGGCCCCAGATCTGGCAGTACTGGTAGTAGTCGATGGACGAGAAGATGACCTGGAGGCCAGGGGGGCGGGGGAAGAGAGAGACGGATTGGCGGAGACGGTGTTGGAGGTGGCAGTGGAAGAGCAGTCCGAGGGACAACAGCTTAGAAGACGAGAGCCAATTATCAGCCAACTACAACTATCTCTATTATGACAGTCTGACGTCTATTTCCTGATTCTGTGACACATTTTTATGCCGTTCTACCATTAAGAAATGTCTAACATTTCTAACTACATTGAAATAATCAGGTGTTCTTAAAAAAAAGTATGAAGCTCCAATTACATATCCTATTAAAGTAAAAAAAATGTATTGTGTACAGGAAGCCGAATCACAAAAGAAACCCCTAGGCTAGGTGCAGCAGAAACATCTCTTGAGCCTCCCACTCCAGAGGGGGGCGCTGACCTTCTGCTCCTCGGCGCTGAGCCTGGCCGAGTTCTTCTCCATGGTCATGGCCAGCGAGGAGTTGAGCCGGCTCAGCGGGGCTCGCCGCATGCAGCCTATCCGCCACACGTAGGACAGGCAGCAGACCTGCTCGTTGATGACGGCCAGACCCTTCAACCTGCACGTCCGACAGAGCGGGAGAGCCATGGGAAGGACGGCCGTTCATACAACGATGGGCGACAGCTTTGATGTGAAACGATCAATCGGGACGTTCTTGTGGGATTAAACGTCGGCCATGTTGTCACTCTCTCTTTTTTGAAACTTGACTGCTAGACTAGCACCTTACGATGTTCTATGTCACCACCTGTGCTTCTGATCTGCTGTGCTATGCTAGCGTTCTACTGTCAAATTGTATTATATTTAATAGGCCGTAACATTGATTACTCGCCACACACCCTGGGCTGTCGAAGTCCTTGGACTTGTAGTGCACACTCTTGATCTTCTCGTAGACGTACTTCACAGACATGGCCAGGCAGGTGGAGGGCAGCCGCCTCTTCAGCAGCTTCAGGGCCTTGCAGAACATCTTCTCGGCCTCCCGGATCTGTCCCGTGTTGAACAGCACCTGGCAGAGACGTAGGAGACCAAAATGGTGGAAGACCAATAGATTTGTCTCTATTAGGCTATTCAGCTCTATTAACCGTTAACCTCTAAAAAAGCCTCTGGTCTAGGGAGACCTCACCTCCCCTCTGAGACGGAAGACTAAGGCCTTCTCAAAGGAGCTGATCTTCGCTTTGCTTTTGGGCTCCGCCGTCTCGAACGCCGGCCTGCCCGCCTTCAGGTTGTCCACGATGATGCTCGCCTCGCTGAGATAGGACAGAGCCTGTGGGAGAGAGACAGCAACGACGTGAAAAAACACAAAGACACACAGACCTGACACACACACACACACGTACAACACGAATACACTAGTATACAAACGCCTTCAAACCATACACACTCAAGGCCGTGCAAAGATTCACACGCTGATACACCCGACTTTAAAACACACACACACACACTCCTTTACTGTACACACACACGCACAGCCACCTTGAGGTTGTTGCCGAGGTAAAAGAAGGCGGAGGCTGTCTCCAGGAGGTAGTAGAAGGATTTCAGGACGTCCCCCACACCCATCCAGTGCCGCACCAGAGGGCTGAGGACACACTCCAGCAGGTGGTCACAGCGACACCTTCTGGAGCGCTGCCCCACGTGCTGGTCCTTCATCATGCTGTCCAGCGTCTGTAGGAAGCTGTTCCCGCCACTGGCACGAGTACACACACACACACACACACGCACAAATGGGGTGCAAACAGTCATGTTGTCACTCAAACACAGACACGCAAATTGTGCGCGGGGGGTGTGTGTGACTTTGCTCTCACAAACACGTGTAAAGAGACGTAAAAACCTTGTGTAGAAGGTAGTCTACCTGTTAGGCTGGAGGGGACACACCTGGTTCGTGTTAGGGTCCGCTGGATGAACGAATGAAAACGTTATCTTTAGATGATCTTTTTTACTTTATTTCTGATTATTTGCAAAATGTTATGCTCACAGAAAGAAAAATGACGCTGGCTATCATTGTAAATAAACCTGGACATCTGTCGTCCTTCCGAATCTAGGCGAGCCAACAGAGCAGCCAGAAAGGATTGGACATGTAGGAGATCATCCCTCTTCAATCCACTACGTTCCCTCACATCGTTTGTCGTTTAAAACCAATTCACAATCAATAACCTCCCGCCCTTCCCACACACACACACACTGACCTTTCTTCTGGGTCCCTAGGACAAAATTGATTTTCGTTGTACTGTGGCCCTGCCCCAAGGAAACTCTGGACTCCTGCCGACAGGGGACCGCCGCCCCGGCCCCCCCGCCGCCCCCCCCGTCGTTTCCGCTGGCCGCCTTGTGGCCGAAGATGTACTCCGCGGCGTCGCACTGGCTGCAGCGGTACGGCCGGCCCTCCAGGTAGCTCGTGCACTTCAAGTGCATCTCCTTCTTCTGCTCCTTCAGCCACAGGTCGTAGGCCGTCTCCTTCACCAGCGCCGTGCAGAAACGCATCACCCGGCAGCGCCACGCGCCGTCCACAGAGGCCTGGCCCACCCTGACTGAGGAGAGAAACGAAAGGGGACAATGAATAACTTCAGAACTCAGGGGGGACGGAGGCTTTCGATTTGATTTCCTATCAATGAATTAACAATTAGGACGAGTGAAATGACTGCACAAGGACATGGGGTTCCATACATGGAACGGAGTAGGAAGGGCGTGTTAAAAATGCGTGTTGGTTTAGAAAGAGAATACGTGGGTGTGAAAGTGCAGTGCGTCATGTATTTAGTCTAAACCTAAAACACGGCACTCCCATCTAACTAGGACGGAGGACGCCCCAAAAACCACGCCTGCCTGTGGTTGTGGACGGCAAAACACACAACGCTCTGCTAACGTTCAAATCTAGAACCCCCCCCCCCTTCGCACCTTCGTCCGCGTCCTGGTCGTCCGATGAGGAGCAGTAGCAGGTGAGCACGCCGCGGGCCTCCTCCTCCTCCTCCTCCGCGGGCCGCCGGGCGACGGCGTGGGGCCGCGAGGCGCACTCGAAGGTGCCCGACTGGAAGAGCGAGCAGAGGGACAGGTGGAGCTTGAGGGGCGTGGCGTCGGGCAGGACGCTGCTCAGCATCTGGAGGGTGAAGGTGAGGCCGATGACGGCGGCACACTTCACCACCATCTGCTCGGCGGGCTGCAGGTTGTCCAGGTGGGCCAGCGCTATGCCTGCACACCAACCGTTTGCAACAGGAACCGGTTGAGAGGTTTCATTACATTTTGAGCCAGATGCACGGATTTAGGAACAATTGTTTCTAGGAATATAAGCCTAATAAGTATAGAATTTATTGCTGAGGAATACAACGGATGAGGAGTGTGTGGCGGTTTGCAAGCAGTGTGTGTTTCCAGGCTTTGGGAGGGGCAGGGGGTTCCGTACCTTTCAGCGTCAGTGGAATTGGGAGCTCGTGGAACTTAGCTGCCTCTCCGACAAAACAGGCAAAGGTCGCGGAGTCCGAGTTGGAGTCCAGCGGTTTGATTTTGCGGCTTTTCAGAACGGACGCTTGGTTTGGCCCTGCAAACAACAGGCCACTGTGTTATATTACTCCAATAGATTGTTGAAAACATTAGGCATAGCATCAGGAGGTAAACATAAGTAGTTTTGTGGGATGGACCTCTTGTATTCAGAGAGTCTTAAAAATACGTTTACCATCTCCCTAAAAAGGCAGTTGGCTCGTGCAAATGTTCGTCATATTGCCGGGCACCAATAGTCTCTCACTCCCGCTCTCGCGCCACTGACCGCACCACCAAGACGGGCTCGCGTGAGTGGCTAGTGCAAATGTCAATCACTTCGCCAGGCTACATCCAACCAACCAGTACTAACCGCCGTCCTCCTGCCACAGCTGGCTGAGCTTGGACGAGCGTACCACCAGGGAGGGCTCGGGGAACAGGACGTCCAGGTACTGGTCCTCCTCCTCTTCCTCAAACTCCTCGATGACTATGAGCTGGCCCAGGTACAGGCTCTTGAGGAGCTCCTCGCAGTAGTAGGGCACCCCGTGGCTCCTCTCCACCAGGAAACTACGGAGGCATCCCCGACCACGACAACAGGGGAACGTGCAATTTAACGGCCTCGTGAGCGCCACCTTTCATATTGAACATTGTTTTGTATGAGTAGATCCTGGAGTAGAGTTATCAACAGGGACGTTTTACTTTTAAATCATACTGAAAATGTCCTTAAGTTTTATTTTGGTAGACACGTTAAGTTTTGCATAATTGCCATTGTAATTTGTACTTGTGTGTGTGTGTGTGTGCCTGCGTGTGTGCACGCTCGTGTCTCGTACATCTCGACCTGGCTGGGGATGTATGTGTGTGTGTGTGTGCCTGCGTGTGTGCACGCTCGTGTCTACGTACATCTCGACCTGGCTGGGGATGCGCACCACGCCCAGGATCTGACAGGCCAGCTGGGCGATGATGGGCGGCTCCAGGCCGGGCAGCTTCCGGCACAGGGTCCGCTGGTCCGCCATCAGGGAGGTGAGCTCCGGGAAGGGGTGGCTGACGTAGGGCAGCAGGGCCAGGAAGACGAGCACCGGGGCCCTGAGGGAGGCCTCCCGGAGGAAGGCCCAGGAGGCCTGGTCCATGTAGTGAGCCTGGTCCACCACGTAGACGCATGGCTCCTCCTTTGCAAACTGGGAGGAGGGAGAGGCACGCAGTTAAATACATATAAAAGGACTGGGAGGTATGGATATTATTAATATATGATACATGTTGATGTGTTGTCCATAAACCTGTGTATACATTAACACGCAAACACACAGCCTTTTCTAAACACTAGAGCACATTAGGTTACATTATACTAAAATGAGCAACTAAATGATACAACATTTTAATGTTCAGAAGGAATTAGACATTATTTTTTAAAAATAATAACTTAGTGCAAGTATGCTGCAGCCGCTGGCGACCTCTTTCAGCTATGACACAACTTTTATAGTTTAGCCATGCCGCAAACATCTGCACTTGGTTATTGACATCGACAGTAATATATACCATATGTAATGTATCACCGTTTGAGGCCAGAAAGTCATTGCTATTCATTGCTGACTACAGTACCATGCAAAACAATTCCAGGAAGAAATTCCGTGCCTCCTTTGCTTTTGTAGCACTGTCCATTCGCGACACAGCTTCAGAAACAGGGAACTAAAAAAGTGTTGACAGAAAGTGTAAAAGGTTTGGTTTTAGGTCAACTTAAAATCTATACATTTCTCTTCACAGTCAGATGCAGTTGAACCAATTAAGAAACCCCCCAAAATATCAACCTCAGCTCATTAGCACTCGGAGAACACTTAAATAAACTTTGAGACACTTTTGAATGTGTATCTCAAATGGGGGTGTTCCTCCTGGCGTCACCTTAACCAGGAGCAGATCGTTCAGAAGACAGAGGTTCTCCCGGAGACGGGGGTCTTGAACCTTGGCCAGGATTATTTTCTCCCGCTCGACGTAGCTCTTACATTCCTCTACGGAGAGCAAGAGGGCCAGTAGTGTCTGCAGAGTGTAGTTGGACTGCTTGATGTCCGTCCTGGCCAGCTCAAAGGAAATCACCCTGCCACAGAGGACACACAGGCGTGGATGGAAAAAAAAGGGACATTGAATTAAATCTACAGATCCCA